>OY804522.1:32146826-32419590 GCA_963680855.1 Lepeophtheirus nordmannii | reverse complement strand
ATCGAATGTATAGAGAGCCTCTCGGCTTTTCCATCCCCTCGAATGAAAAACTATATTTAAACAATTATCCTTAGTGTAAAACTAAATTTAAAATGCTAAGTGGGGAGTGTGTTATGAACATGTTTGTCAAGGTACAAATTATAAAGAAAAGAAGAAGAAATCGCTTTACCGGACGCAGATAAAAACGCGACATCATCTCCATCATTATCCATGAGCATTGGATTTCTTGAGTTCCACATAGTTTAGTTGCATGAATGCAAATTCAGATGAAGCACCATCTCCTAAGAAGAGGATGTTAAGAGTGAGATTGGTGGAGATTCAAGGGAACACTGGAGGTGAAGAGGAACGAGAAAGAGGAAGGAGAGAAGAGCCTCCCTGCCATATATGTATGAATAAATGTATGTATATTATGAAAAAGACTTGTGCTTTGAAACGATAAGAAAGGAGGGAATATGAAATCGAGAGAAGGAGGCAAAGAGAAGAAAAATAACATAAGGGGGAAGTTGAAAGAGGAAGAAGAGAGATATCGATTTTATCTCCCTGAATCTTTCACATCATCTTCATCATCACGATTCCCTTGAGATACATCGTCAACCTTACATACATATGTTCATATTTACATGATATGGAGAAAGAATACTAATTGAGAGGGAAGGACGCTCCTTCCTATATCTTAAGTTATTCTTGCAAACTTTGCTTGAATACTCAATTAAGAATAAGGTTTTTAGTACAGAGCAGATCCCTTTGGATGTGAATACTCTCTCGTTGACGATTTTTTTTTTTTTTTTTACCAATATAGCTTTTTAACCACATGTCACCGTTGTGGAAGTCAGCCATCTTGGAAGATATATAAACAGCCTAATTTTATAAGAAAAAAAAACTCTAGTTTCTTTAAGATTCAGGAAAATGGTGAATATCTGCTGTGCATTTAGATGTCAGAATGGGATCAACTAAAGCTATAAAATAAAGTAACAAAACATAGCTTGGAGAGATTCCTTTATCTATAAGACTTAACTTCCCCGCGCAAGATGTCGCTTTTGATGTACATACATATACAAATATTATTTGTCTTCTTTTCACAGAATTTGTTTTGTTTTAATTGAACAAGATAAATTTAATGAGGTTGCGTTTTTAGTTACAGCTCTCCTAGTGAACAAAATGTCAACTTTTGGATAAGTGATTTTTTATGAAAATGGATCACGTGGTCGTTGTTTTGCTACTTTGTTTCATTGGGACCCGCAAATAAAAGGACAAAAGCCTTTACTATCTATCTAATATAACATACATATACCTATATCTCTTAATTATATCTCAGACCCAAATATTAAGTATTTAAAATATGTTATGACATCATTACCCATTTACATAGTCTGGCCAATAAAATATCTACTATTTTTGCAAGGATATTCTTTTATTTTCTGATTCCTAATGCAAAAAAAAAGTCATTTGATGAAGTCTTCTTAAGATTTCTTTTTTTTATAAAAAAAAACTTATTCATTTTATTTAATAAATATATCAACTACATAATATATGGCCCCAATGTAACGTCTCTTTAATTTATGATTATTCTGTGACGTGAGTGAAAAGGGTCCAAACATAAGCATATTACTATTAGGTAGTCACTTTCAAAAATTAATTTCGACTTGAAGAGATAGTGAGCAATTAATATCTGGGACCCACAAGCAACATCCATCCATGCCATGTCATCTTCCTCTGGGCATTCATTGCATGTTGGAATCCATTTCAAAAACAATGCCCATAGCACAAATTACTCAATAATATTTTTTTTCATGCTATTACCTATATCATTATCAGTATTTCAAGGAATAAATACGCTCCAATCATGAAGCAATACTTTAATTCTAATTTTCAAAGCTTAATCCTTAGAATTAACTAAGTATGTTAGATACAAAAAAGCATTAAAGAAATATGGAGTTTTCAGTCTTATTTAGAAGTTACTTGGTCATTTTAAGTAAGGGCTGAACTAATTTCAAATTTTATATAATATATTTGCCATTATTTGATACCAAAGCATAATATTAATAACATACTATTCACCAGTAGAACCTTTGAATTAAAATAGTTTTTGCAGAACGAATAGTCAACAGCGGCATATTAAGGTTTATACTCTATTTGTATTGATTAGGTATTAAGTAATTTTGTTCACCAATGGGGAGAATAGTATTCGAATTTGGCTTTTTTGGAGTTAAGTCCGATTCCATGCAAAAATGATTCAGGTCGCATGCTCTGGCCTTAGTAGCCACGGATTTATGGTTCTATTCGTAGCAAATTTTTATTACCACTAAACTATTAATTTTTAAGCTGCTCTTAAGTAAAACAGCAAAATAATGATAATGACATTCCCTCCTCCCTTTTTTAGAGTGTGGCCGGTTGAGCAGATGATTGCATACGTGAAATAATTTAACTTAGCGTGTTTAAGAGAAAAACAGCATGTAAGAGACACGCGGCACACTGTAAGTCCAAGTTTTGTCGTAATCACATAAAAGAGTCAATAATGTTTTTTATTTAGCTTACCGAATATTCAATTAATTATTATCTTTTAAATAAAATAAAATAAAATAATTTATCGATTATCATTTAGTTATAATTTTGTGCACTTTTTTTTAATGAATTTTTTTGTTAATTTCATCCTACTCTGTAATACAACACACCGTTTTTCGAAATGGAAGGGCCAGAATCTATAAAATAAAAGTTTGTAAATATTTACCCTCCGACTCATTAGTGCTGTACTGATCCTAATTTAGTACCAAGGTCTATTCATATACATATGTTGGTCCACTTGCACACATACAAAAACAAAACAAAACTAAGTACCATAGAATATTTACACAGGATCTTTTTATGAGTTGTACTAACTTCAACAGATTTGACGGGTCAAAGTCTTGTTCAATTAAACTGATTTTAAAAATACAACTCTCAATTGAAGTTTTAAATACTTAATTCTATTTAGTATGAAGGTAAATGACTCCCAAGATTTTGTTGTTGAAAAAAACAAAAAACAAAAACAAAAAACCCACAGGGTGCATTTTTGTACAGTAGATTCTGCTTAATTGAGCTCTTGGGGAATACAATCAACCGTGCAATTGAGATACATTGTGAAGAACATTTTTAAATATCAGTTTTATTTGTATGGTTATTAGTTTTAATAATAATTAGACCACTTTGAGATCATCTACTACCTATATCTAGGTATATACTGATAATCCCCCGCAATAGACTTTAGACCAAAGTTTCCTTTGACAAACTTCCAAGGGCTTATCAGTACATACCTAAATGCTCTTATAGCACGGCGTTATCCCACAAACAAAAATTACATAGTTTTTTTCTTTGCAGTGGGGTTTGTCTATCACTCTTGCAACTGAACGTTGATTGGTTGAAATCGAATTAGCTCTTGTTATGTTACAAACAATGTCCAACTAACTGCATCTATAATAATTAATTAATATAAAATAATAGTCCCATAGTCAGGAAGCACTGTCTAACTGCCGACTGATTTGGAGCCAGTTTTTCTTACTTCTTCCGAATAAAAGCTTGAGAGACACTACAAATATAATATTGAGAAAAACACTTATATCGCACAATATTGAAAAAATGGTTTTTCTCAATTTAATAAGATTTTTTATTTATTGGTGCATTTCAACTCGATATTAAGTAATAATAATAATAATATATTTCCGTATTCCATTTCTAAATGTAATATATTCAATTAGAAGGAATAATTACAATTTAGGTTAATTATAATTAAACAGGAATTTCTCGGTTCAACTTAAATGTGAAGCATTAAATGTCATACTTAAATTTTTAGGTGATGCACCTTTAAAATGAAAGGTCACCTTCAGGCAAACAGTACTATATATTCATAAATTTCAAGTTAATTGAGCCACAAGATTTAAAAATATCAAAGGCATACATACTGAAAGCTCAATCACGGTGGAAAAGAAAGAAAAAATGACATTAAAGTAGTGTTCTCAATATTGATTTTATGGATCCTACATCATCTCAATTATAAACGTACATTCATTTAAAATGCCAACAATAATAATAATTAATTATCTATAAATCTCTTCAAGACAGAAAGAGGTGGCAAGGGGGATTTCAAGGGATGGAACTTTTGAAGAGTGCGATGAAAAAGCAGGAGCGAGACTTATGATACTCACGACGAGCTTTTTGGGATAAACATAAACACACTGTATTCTCCCTTTAGCTGATTTTCTCATTTGACTCTTTTGGTTTAATGCTTCATAACTCTACGTGTTATGAGCTCAAAAAGGGTATTTTTATTATTTATGATTTTGATGCATAAAAAATATATTAAATCAAGAATTGCGCGCTCTTTTTTTGAATTTTGAACATATTACAAGTATTAACGATTGGTTTGTGATTGGTAGAATTTATAAACATATAGTATATATAAATAATAAATTCTGCCAAATATTAACAAGTTGGCAACAAGGAAAATACAGAAGAGTAGCTACCAGTTGTTTTCCCAAATTTTTCCTTTCCCTTTTGTCAGTCGAGGTTGCGAGTGAACAAAAAAGCTTGACGTGACTATTGAACTATTTGTTAATATCAACTGCCTGTGTATATGATTTTAGGGAGGAAAAGGGGGGGGGGGGGGGAGGAAATATATTATGCGTATTACTGTTATAATGAGAAGAAACTTCAACATTCAAGCAATATTATTTAAGGAAGAATATTATAATTATATTTTTGTATTATTATTAATAAATTATCATATATTAGTAATGAAATATATGTATGTATATCTAATGCTAGCGAGAATTTTTTAATTCTTCCGTTCGAGATCGATACTTCTCCTCCCAGAGTACAGCAAAGAATGAACATCATATTTATACATATATGTATATAAAACACAATAGTACCAAACGTTTTTCATTTTCTAATCCCGAAACTTTATTTTATTAAAACAAAAGTCCCTTTCCTAGGAATTCCCTATTCATGGCATTTGTAGAATTTTTGTTTGAGGGATTAAAGCCTCCCCTTAGTTTCCTTCGTGTGAACGCCTCTCCTATAATTATAGTCTACTACAAGTATGTACTGAACTGCATATGTATAAAATCCCATTGATTGAATGAAAATGTGTTCTCAAGGATATACTCTAGATTTGGCATACAATCTATTTATAAAGGTTTATACTTCTTCCATTGTGAATTGATATTTTTGATTGTTCCAATTTGATATTGCAGAAAAATATCGTGTTACTATTCGATTAATTAGGCCATTGTTTGTTAAGAAATAAATAAATCAAATTTATTGTGTAGAAATACATATATGTACATATAGATACTTACATAAGTCAATTAAATTTGGTTTTATGCTCTAATAATTTCTATTATGTACATTTTGTTCATATTTCAATTTCTCAATTTACACATGTAAATACAGAACTTAACCTCCCTATTTATATCCATATCCGTACCATCAAATATGTAGGTATATTCTGTTCTTAAAGGTATAGAAGTGATGTCATTTGTTAAAAGGTTTCTAAAAATTCTCTGTCTATTACATATATCCTTGCTATCCTATTAACAATATTTAACTACTTATCTATTATAAAGCCCACACTTTTAGAATATCTTTTGTCCTGTAATTGAGTGACTTTGAAGTCACTCTATGTACAAATATAATATGTTGGATCCTATGTTCCCAAGAAATTATTCCACATATTTAATTGAAATAAAATTGTATGTTAGTAAGTTGTGTATTCTTGTGTAACGATTTTAATGAGCAAATTCGGAACATTTAGAGAATCAATTGATAGCCTGTCCTCAGATACATTGTCATAATTAAGGGTGTAGAGAGAAATAATAGTTTTATTATAAGAAAAGGAAAAACAATTGGTATTATTGTTCCATATTTCAAACAGCTGATGTTAATAATTGACTCTAGGTGTTATGGACTCAAGATAGGTCATATGATTTTGATCTATAAATTAAATCAAGGATTGCTCGCCCTTTTTTAATTTAAAAAAAATAATATTATTGATTTTTATATTGGTCAAATTTATCAAAATAATAACTCTACCCAAAATTAACAGTTGACAACAAGAAAAACACAGAAGTCGAGCTACCGTTTTCTCCCCCCTTTTGAGAGACGATGTAGCTAGTGAACGAAAAAGCTCGTCACGTACACCAGCAATGAGTGTTGGCTTTACCGTGTGCAGGGCCATTTTCTTAATTTTAAATTTTTAATCTTGTTTTTTATTCTTAAAAAATATGAGGGTTTGGAGCCTGTGGTTTTTGCATTCCATCACAAGGCCTCAGACACTTGCTCTATCATTTGCCTATTACATAAAACCCGCCCTATCAACAACACATAGGTACATGTATACCAATACTATAAAATTACCTCTTTTTAGGGGCTAAGGACCAGAGCTTCTTAGCCTTCTCCCTACAGATGTCCCTATATAAAAAATTAACTTCAAATATAACAAGAATCCGCTCATAATATATTTACTCAAATCCGGAGAAGAGCAACTCCTTGGTTCCAACAAAAATGTTGTTCTTATCTGAAATGCATAGAAAATCCAATTTTTTGATAACTATGTAATCTGCTATTAATTTCAAAGCATATTTATTTCATACTTGTCTCAAAACGACGGCCTGCAACACTCCATTTTAATGTTTTGAATGTTGACTTCAAATTCGACCACATAAGTCTACAAATAGCATTTTTGCCTCAAATGAACCTTCAGCACATCAGGCATACTTGAAAGCATACGGGACCTAGCCTATATCTTTTTATTGTCAGGTTACCCTTTGGTCCACCCTGCACTCTAGTCCTCCTGGGTGACCGTGATGCTCGTTTAAGCATATGAATGAACATACGTACTAGCACCATTTTAATTTAGATTTTTTTTTTTTGCTATGGAAGCTTGATTAAATATTTGATCATTTTCAATTTCATCAAAAGTAGGATTTTTTAGCGTCATTATGCTGTATGAATCTCTATTTATTTTTGTACATGTAATTTTGAAAGAATTTTTTACGTAAAAATGACGTTTAAAAGTTGCACTTAACCGAATTTTTTTAGTATCTTATTGTTTTATGAGAAGTAGTTTATTAAATAAATAATTTATTTCTGAGAAAATGTTGCTCCTAAACGGATCTTTTTCTTTTACCCGATTTCGACTATATATACGTATATGTATATATAAAATGAAATCTAGAAGAAAAGTTCACGTATAATATGTCAGTATTTTTTTATCAATCTCCATGACTACTGAGTCTTTAATAGCATTTCAAATTTTATCTAATCTAAACATTATTGAATATGTATATACAAAATAAATCCTTCAAGGAAATTATTCCAAATTTCCTTTTACAAAGCTTTTTCATAACTCAACAATTTAGTTTTAATTGAAGTGTTTTGAAAGGGGGTTACTCCCAAGAGATGAGATCATAACTATTTATAGACTTATTGAACTTAAGAATTTTATTGCATCAAAAATTTGACCCCATATATAATGAAAAAAACAAGAACAAAATGATTTATGTATATTCATTAATAACAAAGAACTCAATTTCATATATTACGGTGAATGTGTTATAGTTCAATCTCTAGGATTTGTTGAAATGCTTAAAAAACAATTACTCGCGTATTGTTTTATAACTTGAAATAATTAACACAGAATATTTTCCCCACCAAGCTAAATCCTAACGATAAATCTTAGTAATTATAGCTAAAACATATACCAACAATTAACTATTTGATTGATACATCAATTAGACCTTATCATCCAAGTCTGTTTTTTTTTTTTTTTTAGAAAAATACATTTATAATTTTGTTGCTTTCGTCTTGCTTTTGACACCAAGACTTTGAAGGAGTCAAGACCAAGAATGTACCAAGACTAAGGATCATTATTAGTCATTATAACTAAAATATTACTAAACAATGTATGTTAGAATGATCTCAATAGTAGTAAAATTCCATAGAAAACAGGGACAAAAAATTAAGTTTTGACACCCACCACCTCCGATTTTGACCAAATTTAGAAGAAGTGTTTTTTTATACAAGTTTGCAGAATTGTAAAATTTAAGAGTGAAATTTTTAGTCCTTCAAAAGGTTATGAGGGTTTTGAAGATGAGTTTAATTTATACTTTTTTTATTGTGTAACCCCAATAACTGATTTTATAACATAATTAGCTATATTTTTTGAAGTAATGAACCAATTTAATTGAAATTGGAATATTCATACATTTTAAGTAGTAAAATTCAAAATTGCATTGAAAGCATTTGATTCTCAATGGAAAAATACTTGTTTGTAAGTTGTAATGTCAAGTCATGAAAAATATTAGACCATGTGCAAGGAGTCACTTGAAACAAAATTGCCAGTCCTCTGCTCAAGCACAAAAGAAACTAAACTTTCCATATCTTTCTATCATGTATACATATTAAACTATGAGAAAAAACTCAGTGGCTCTCGTTTGGAATCAAAAAAAAATTCTCATCCAAGTAGAATAATATGTATAGATATGAACAATTTTAAGCTTTTTGAGCTTACATACTCAACTACATATTGAAAATAAAGTGGTGGGTACCTCGTTTATGTGGAATGACCTAGCATATAGTGATATAGTTCTCGAGACCAGTCTTGTTTTGACTCCTCAAGCCTATATAGAACAATGTTTCTCCACCCAGAGTCTGTGGTAAAGTGTTAGAAGGGATTATTGGAGAAAGACGATCCCAGGTTTGAAAATAAGCTCTTTTTACATATTACAATCTATCTTTTTACATGTATAAGGAAAATAGAAGGTTCTCTAACCAGGATTATCAATACCTTCTACATACTAAATATAAATTATAATAACAATAAAAACAAACATATACAATCTTAAATAGGCATTCAGAGGGGTGCAAAAATAAAACAAAGCAAGGCACCACAAATTCTTTAGTTACATAAGTCCGACTCCATTCCCACAACGACTTACTTAATCTCCTTTTATTCAAGGATTTGCATATTATGTATATAAATGTACGACACCCAATCATTTGGAATCATCATGAGAAACATAAGCCACAAGGGGGTCAAGGAAAAAGAATCAAGACCCTTATTTAATTTATTAATAATCGATCTACACATCATTTATAATCCGGTCTTTGCACACTTGGACACAAAAACAAATGATTTGTTTGAAGTCCAGTAGCTAAATAGTGACTTGGCATTTTAATATGAAACTACAAATTACATCATGATTGCTTCTTATCTTGAGAAAAGAAACAAAAAACAAGTATCTACATATTATATAAATGACTACAATATTAATTATTATCATCATGAATAATAAAGCACCTTAAAAGATATAACATGTCTCCATAGACAAGACGCATATTTTTGTAAAAATCTACATAGCATTATGTAGATTGTAGAAGGTAAAAAACCGGACTGTTTATTCTAACATATTATAGCTCATGGTGTAGAGTTGCTTTAAAAATATATTTGAAAGTAATTTAAAAGTAAGTAGAATGATAATGAAAAATCTTCATTTTCTATCTCCGTTGTCATTGCATATCATTGTCCATTGGCACATCGCTTCAAATATATCTTCAACACACTCGTACGTATATGTATTATTATGTATATACTACATATAATGTATACATACATAAATTTCAAAGAAAACAACAAAAATAAAGTTGGAATGACTTGGAGAAAACGAAATTTGATTTCATCCTTTATTTTAACGATTTATTAATGAAATAAAAAGGAATTATCCGTTGGCCGGACGATAAAAAGACACATGGAAACCTAAGAAATCTGACTGTGACCGGGCTATTGTTAATCTTTCATTCAAAATTGCATCAATGATATCAATAATTAATTATTGTCTATTGATATATGGGATTAAAATAAGAGAACAGTTAGGCCGTAGGTAGTACTTTATCTTTTAAGAGAACAGCGTTTATGTTGAGTAGGAGTCATACGTAGAATTGATGACTATTATTAATAATCATTATTATCGAAGATACATACAAAAAGGATTGCACATGAAAAGGAGTTAATTATATAATGATGATGATGACGATAAAGGGAGGGAGGAAGGAAGGATTTCCCAGCTCTTTTAACTCCGCACATGTCACCGGCGCGCCTCCACCTCTACAACCCCCTCTGATCTCTGCTGTCTACTACTAGGCTAACTGACTATCGCCTATCAACGTCCAATTTACAGTAGAAGGAAAAAAAAAATCATCATACATATAATATGTAGTCTTATTTGTTCAATAGTTAGCTTCAAGTTCTCGTCCTGGTGTGTGCTTGTGTTGTTGAGAAGTTCCACCAGCTTCTCACGTTACTCTCAGTGTTGCTCTGTCTCTGTATTTCCTCTCCTACAGCTCTCCTCCTCTGTCGAAAACGTCTTTAAATACATATTATTACTACTTCTACTACTACTACTACTACACCTTCAAAACACACACATTTGGTCTCTAGTAACTAGCAACTACTAGTGCTCTACTATGGAATGTGATCCGTGTTGATGTAGTTTCTGTAGACTTAGAGTGCAGTGCTGTTGCTTCTACTTCTGTGCGTAGGTAAGAGAGAGTATTATTTAAATATGTCCTAATACATTCCTGACTATGAATGATTTAGAGTACCCAGAGCTTTGCAAAGTACTTGAATGAGAGCTTCCATCTCGTAGTTTCCATTCTTAAAGCCTGTTAAGTCACGTTTTCTTTGAAGAGTTCCAGATTAGGAATATGATTAGAATTCTTATTATTTAGCAGATGGCATTTGTTACTTAGTTCCTGACTTACAATATTTTCTCCACTCCATATTTTACATCCGGTCTCTTTCCCCTTTATTATTCGTGTGTTGGATAACATGCGTCAATGCTTTAGGAGGAGGAAGAGCGTCTTCTTCATAAAGTAGGGGATCGATCCTGTCGTTTTGATGTTATATGTTTTAATTATTATAATTATATTCAGTAACGGCGTTACTACTCGTACTAACTCTTTAAATGGGAAATGTCTGCCGAAATTGCAAAAATTTGATGTCAAAACGGAGGTGAACATCTGCATAGAATCAATATGATTAACCTTAGTTAAAGTCAGTCTGTATTAAGTTGTTGTGCATTATTATTACTATGTGTAGAGTCAATGCACGTTCACATAATATAATATTAGGAAAGGATTTCGTATGATCCTGCTCTTTATCTCTCCTCATCCTTTCCGGTTCTTATGAACGTTGTAGGTTTCTATTAATCCGATTCCAATGATATGCATAGATCTAGCTCATTATGTCTCATAAGTAGACACTTACTTGGATAGAATCGTTCGCATGTAGGTACGTAAATGTATTAGCAAAAAGGGTTTTTTTACTTTTATTTTTTACAGGTGTTTTATTGAATTTGTGTGTACGTTGTGTTTATTTGCATTTACCTAGGTACATTATGTGGACAAAATACGATTGATTTGCAATAGAGATAATGCCTTAATTCCTAGCTACAACTAAAACAAATCTCTTTTGGTTCCCCAAATGCACAAAAAAAAGTATTTTTACACTTCTCACCTTTGTTTGAAGGAACGCTCTCTTGAGAAATTCTTTGTTTGTAGTTTAGTTTCCTTCATTCTGAAATAACATGTATGTTTATGAAAGCTTGAGTACTACTATTAATTACTCCTTTGGTTACTTTGTGAAGGGTTATTACTCTAAATATGTATATAAATATATGTATGTATATATGATATAAGGGAAGAGAAGTCAAATAAAGGTTGGACATTTCTCATACTTTTTTTTTTTTCAACCTCTTTCCTTCCCTGATCCTCCCCAAAATCCCCCCCCCCCTGAATCATATTCTCTTTTTAGAAAGGGCCTTAAAATATCGAGGCTTTTCCTTTACTCTCTCTCTCTCTCTCCCATTTCTCTTCATATGCGTATATAATTGGTCTCATTCTCGTCTTGAAGTTACATTTCTCTCTCTTTCTCATACTTAAACATGTATATATTTATATTAAAATATTGCGGAATTGTTTCTGTGTGAAACGTCAAGACACTGCCATTCACAATGTGTCTATGGTAGAGAATAGACTTATCAATTTATCTCTTCCAAGACCACAGTGGCTCATCTCTCTTTTGTATTCCTTTCGACAGGATAACACTTCCTTTTCGATCAAGGAATGCTGGATACAAGTAAGTGCCAAAGACCAGAGAGAAAAATGAAATTCCCAGTCATTCGTAGCTCGAAATTCCGCCACGTCTATGGCTCACCTGCCAAAAAGGCTCTCACCTATGAGAATATTAAAATCACACGCAATGCCCATGACTCTAATTACTGTGCCGTCAATCCCAAGTTTCTTGCCGTTGTTGTAGAAGTTGGGGGTGGAGGGAGCTTTCTGGTGATTCCCTTGGATCGTCCGGGAAGACAAAGTCACACTGCTTCCAAAGTGAGTGGACACAAGAGACCCGTTTTGGATATCAAATGGAATCCTTTTAATGACAATATTATTGCTTCGAGTTCAGAGGATTGCACTGTTAAATTGTGGTACATTCCTGATGGAGGGCTAGTGGAGGAACTAAGGGATCATCTGATTGAGCTTCAAGGCCATACGTAAGAATGAATGAATGAATTGACGTCTATTCATGCAAACTTATGTATGTATGTATATACATACATTTACATACACAGTTTGTGTGACTAATCATGTTTTTGAATTGATTAATAAGCGAGTTTTCATATTTCACTATTCATTCAATCTCTCTACTTGCTTTACTCCTTTGCAGAAGAAGAGTTTTACATTTAGAATGGCACCCCACGGCTGAGAATATTCTTTTAAGTGCTGGATCTGATCATGTCATTTTGATCTGGAATATTGCGAAGGGATTGGCAGTGAATAGTATCACCTGTCATGCCGACAACATTTATTCCATGTCTTTTAACAGGTAGTATTGTACATGTTAAATCATGGTGAGTTTCATCATTTTTTCTTTCTTTTTTGAGGAATGGGTCTCTGCTAGCCACAACATGCAAGGATAAAAAAATTCGTATCATTGACCCCCGCTCCACAGAGGTTCTAAGAATTGGAGATAGTCATACGGGAAGCAAAGTTTGTAAAGTATGTTCATCATTATATGCATATACTTGATTCTTGATGGGCTGGATGAGTTGTTATTAAATATATGCGAAGCATTTCTTTTTTATTGCACACAATGTACATTTATATGTACAGTGTGAGAGAAGAGTGTGTTTTTGATGAAATTATATGTAGTTAGAGTAGTAATACTAATGGCAAAATCCTATTTCAATGCCTTCGATTGAATTTCAAAATGTCCTACTTACATTCGCAGGTATTTAATATTTATAATTAGTTGGATGCAATGTAGCAATAATACTTCTTAGCATTCATCATGTGGAATGCTATTTGTAAGGATAATTTGACTTGAAATGTTTCATGAATATTTAATTTTATGCACATAATACATTTATACCTTAAGAATCAGAAGGGTTTATCGTTCTTTTTGATGGATGACGCAATTGCTAATAATAGTGCGTGTGTAAAACATTCGATTCTTTCATATGCATCTTTTACTTCCTTTTTCTGATTTGATCCTCTCAATATCCTTTATCTGAAGCTTCATCGTTTCAGGAGTTTCTTTTAGAATGTCAGTTCATATTTGTTTGTTTTTTAATAGGTTGTGTATTTGGGGGATACAGGTCGGTTATTTACTACAGGGTTCTCAAAGTCATCTGATCGTCAATATGCAATATGGTCGCAAAATGACTTATCACAACCTCTCAAGTCTGAGAACATTGATTCATCCTCTGGTTCGTTGCACACTTTTGATTTATAATGTAAATAAATGATTGTATGGCTTAATCTATTGTTTCATTTTTCTAGGAGTCCTGTTCCCCTTCTATGATCATGATACTCGCATGGTCTACATTGCTGGCAAAGGAGATGGGATTGTACGGTATTATGAAATTATTGAAGAACCCCCCTGGATTTGCTTCTTATCTCAATTTATATCTGGAGCACCTCAAAGAGCATTCGGAACTGTACCCAAGAGAGGTTGTGACACTTCACAATGCGAGATATTTCGTTTTTACAAGCTTCATGCTACCAAAGATGTCATTGAGCCCATTTCAATGATTGTACCCAGAAAGTCAGAGATGTTTCAAGAGGACATTTATCCCGAAACGACTGCACCTGCTCCATCATTAAGTGGTAAGAGTCTAAAATCAAGGATAACCATGAAAGTATAAATTGTAAAACCTTTTTTTTTTTTTTAATTATTATGATTTATAGCCGAGGAGTGGTTAAGCGGGAAGAATGCTAATCCTATTTTAATGTCTATGAAGTCAGGTACAAAAGTACGTACATACAAACCCGTAGTCTACAAGCCAAGTGAAAATGTCATTGCTGTATCCGACAAAAACAATGATAAAAAATTTATGTTCTTGTCTGAAGAAACGAAGCCGGACTATCGTCCTTTGAACAATCGGACTGAAATTCGACCCAGTCCTCAAATGGATCATAGACCTCTGGGTGCAGAGACCTATAATAAAAAGGCGGTATGTTTGTGATGATTCAAGAATTCTAGTCAACAGTTCAGTCATTGACAATTTTTCGAATAAGAAAATTTATATTTTAGTAAATTCACGTATTTTAAATTGAAGACTTTATTTTTTGAAAAATATATATATGTTGTAAATAATGTACTGAAGTACATATATGTATATTTGATTTCTCTATGTTTCTTGTCCTAGTGATTGAACATCGTCTCAAAGAAAATAATAATAATAATAATAAATATACTAATAGCCTTGTGTCTCAGAATCTCAATTTATTTTTTACTTCTTTAGTTATTAACCATTGATACTGGATCTACTTCCAAACTGGCAAAAACATCACGCAACCTGGGTACCAAATTCCAAGATGTTCAAAGGAAGTGGACAGCAAGTATACCAAATAGTCCTTTAACCCCTACTACCCCAACTGAGGATATTTTTGATCAAATTTACAAATCTACACCCATATCAGGCTCAACAACTGTAAAGGAATTAAAGTCCATGTTTGATCCTAGTTACCATGGGATTTATCTTGATAATCAATTACAGAATTCTGACTCGGATATAAGAAAAACTGTATTTGATTTGAAACAGGAGGTCGAGTATTTAAGGAATCAAATTGTTACTCGAGATCGAACAATTCAAGTCCTGGAAGAAGAGTTAAAAAAGAATCATAGAAGATCCTTTGCTTGAAAGAAGTGGGCATATCTGCTTAAGCAATAGCGTACATAATTCTAGTTTTTATCATTTTTTTTTTTTTTTTTTGTATTGTTATTAGGGATTGATTCTCTTTAAATCATAATGATAGTAATTGAAAAATTGGATAATTAATGCTGCATAGACAAATGTCCAGTCTGTTTGCCTTTGATGAAGCACGGTCGTGTTTCTTATAATATATGAAAATTAATGTTCATTTTAATTTCTAACATAATTATGAAATTATCATATCCTTTGGTGAATTTGTATGTTCAGCCTTCATATAATTTTGTCTTATGTTTCATCACACTATACTTTAGTAACCCGTGTTCCCTCCATATGATAAATACTTTCAAACACTTAGTGTTTACCATGTTATTTTCCCTCAAAGAAACTACTCTCATATCCTTTTTGAAATGAACTATATTTAATAATATATCGAATAATTTTTTCTTCTTGGAAACAATGGAAAATATTTATTCCTTGTCAGAGACTGTGTACAAGAATTTTGTATCTTAAAAAAATCTATTGTCTAGAAGCTTATTTATTACATAGAATTCTTTTTCCTCTTGTATATTTATCATTTATATATATTTTTAAATATATGCTTTTTTTCACCCATGATCCATGATTTCTATTTATTTGTATTACCATAGAATAATTAGCTACAAGGTATTGGGTACAAATATGACCTTTCCTGCCAGTCAATGATGTCCAATTTCTGAGCAGAGTCATTAGTATTCAAATTAAAGACTCAAGTCCGCTATGTGTGCTGTGGTCAGCCCTCTGGTTGTATTACGAGGACTTACCCGATTTGAATGAAACTCTTAATCTTAGGTACTACCGTGTATTTGTACTTGATGGATTTAAACATAGTTTACTCTTTATTCAACATACTATTATATATAAACATTTTAAAAATGTATAAAATAGAGACTAGAGGAACAACGTATTTTATTCCTTGCTTATATATCTTGGAGCTTATTCAAACATGATTCGTTGTATTGATTATTTATAACTAAGCTCTTGTTATTGTTATAAAATTCAACAAGAATTCATCCAGTTTGTCTCATCTTGAAGAATAAAGAAGAAGGATCTCTTTTAAGAACATAGTAATTATGTAAAAGGTAACTTGTATCTAAGGACATAAATTCTTTGTCCCTAGCTAGTAGGCCGCTCCTATTATGTATAATACCTTTTTAAAAGAAAACAAAAGGTGTGTTGTAAAAGATATTATTAAGATTATATTCTTGTTCTCAATACCTGAATATTTTTTTCTATTATGTTCCAACATATGTGTATAGTATAGTAATGTACATATCATCTGGCTTCCATGGATTGCAAAAATGTTGAAGGAGTATTATCTATGTATTCATTGTGCATGCGAGAATGGAGCTTATCCTTCATTAATTTATTTGTATATAGTTATGTCTGATGGTTATATGCATACACACATACATGCATGGTCTTAATCCTTTATTTCATCTATTATTTGTATCGAATTTCCATGGTAACGACTCATTGAAGCTCCCTAATTGATGAAAGTGCACCTCTGCTTTTCCATGTCTACTTATGTACATATTTATATTTATTTATTTATATAAAAGTATAAAATTCAATTCACGTTTGGAAAAACGATAGTTTGGATAAATACAAATATTGATTTCGAGATGTATTATTATTCAGTGCAAGGAATGAACACATGGAGGCAATTATAATTACGATTAAAATAAGGTTTCAATGTAAAAACAATATATCTATAGATATATACATTAATTGATTAACGTAATATGTTGTATAAGAGCCGTAAAATAATACTGAATAAAGCAGCGCGTAAAATAATACTAAAAAAACTCAGTTGGCAACCTACTTATTTCTAAAGGTATGTTATTATTTTGTTTTGTTTTTATTTGCTGTTCCACTTCTAGTCCTGTTATCATATCATTGCTCAATTTACAACCAATAAAAACAAAACAAAAAAATCCTCATTGACACACAGAGCTATGCAGTTAATATTTTACAAGAACAATTAATGTTTGTGTAATGACTAATGAGGTATTCAAGTCAATATTTCGACCTCGAAAAACATGGTGTGTTGCCGTCCAGTAATCATGAATATATTCAATAAGTTTGAGAGGTACATTCGATTCCACTTAGTTGTGATGGATTTAAATTTGATCGTAGGTAGAGCAATAGGGTTGAGTGGGAAAGTTTAACTACCTCCTACATTCTCCACTTAATTACTATAATTATTTTTCAGATACTGGCCACCCCACTTTCAAAAATGGTTTGTGGTTTCTTTATTACTGGCTAGGGTTCGCTCGATATATGGGTGAGCGAGCCAATTAACTCGGTGGATTTCAATCAGTTTTAGATTAATCGGTAATCTACCTAAGATGCCTGTCATTACTATACCTTTTTAAGTTCAATATGGGAATAAGCAAGTTCAAGTTCAGCGTATTTATTCTCATATTGAACTTGAAAAGGCATAGAGACGGACATTTAGTTGAGGAGGAGAGAGAGCGTACCCGCAGTTACTATCTGGTACCTTTGCATTTTATCGGATGATTAACAACATTAAAAAACACTAAATCATTATAGGAAACTGAAAGGATTTAAGTGAATTTGAATTGTCATAAATCAAAGAAAATGGACACATTTTCTTTAGTATTAATTTCTTGATAATCACAAATTGAACTAATTATAATTGTAGCAAGCTCTAGACTCAACTGAATCTAAATTGATTATCAAGGTAAGTAAAACCAACTGACATTTTTCTTTCCCTATTTAAACTCAACACTATCTCAACATTTTTCCCTTGGCTGTTCATTACCTAGATTTTATTAAGAAAAAAAGCAAGACACAAATGATTAAAAACTTTTAGTTACTTAACCATTCAAAATCCAAATTGACCAGGTCAGTCATTTCTAAAAGTTCTTAAATAGATCTTTTTGATCCTGGCAAACAATGAATTGAAGCTATGTGACATTTCTTTTAACTACCATTTATTCATAAAAAACTAAAAATATACTTAAAATCCCAAGTCCATCACTATTATAACACTAAATCCACAAATTAAAAGAAAAATGAGGAAAGTTATAGGTACAGTGGCTGAATTAAATGTCTCACGATCCAAGGTTTAGTGTATTATTACTAGAAATGGGCAAAATGTTGAGATAAGGAAGGAAAGAAAAATATCAGTTGTCATCTCTTACTTAATAACACAGGTCAACAAATTTGAACTTTCAAAAATCCTAAGGGGTATAAGTATGATACAAGTTATTCAGTTTTGCACGCTGATTTCAAATCTGTATTTTTTTTTCGAGAGTCCGACAGTTTTTGAGAAATTGGACCCTACTTTTTGAGCTAATTTGGTCCATTTTCCAACTTCAACTTCAATTTAAGCCTAGAAGGATACTCATTTTGTGCATTAAAAAATAACTATCTGCTAGTGTATTTAATGCAGATTCCATTTCCAGTCTTTGTTTTGACCTAATGGGAGTAGGCCCACAAGTCGGTCAAATCCTTTGTACTTAAATAACTCGTTGAATATTACATTAAATGAATTAATAAGGAATACATTAAAGAGCTGACATCCACAGCTTTCAAACTAGATGACAAGCACTCGATAAGAATCCTTAATTAAGAAGAAATTTTCATTCAATTTCGAACAAAAATTCGCTAGAAATCTAAGACTCACGGTAGAGCTACTACAAAACAGGAACAATAGACAGAAGTAGTAGCGTGAAGAAGGAAATCTGAAATTTGGTACTGCTTCCTCTTACTCTGCCACTAATAATACCCCTTAAATTCTACATGTACTTTGCTGACTTACGTTCACTTATTTCTTGACTTAGAGCTGCGATGGTTGCAATGCGTAGATCCTGAGGATCCAATATAAATTCTGAGCCATAGGGATTATCAAAGCTATATTTGCTAGAATTATTTCTCCGAGATTCACCCGACACTTTCCCATTGTTTTTTGTCTTCATTTTCTTGTCCTGAGATCTTTTGATCTTTGATAATAATCTGAAATTTGAAGAGAGATATTATAAGCACGAAGTTTGAATAACATCAAGATTTATTACTACATATATTTACAAGAATGTATTATGATGTATGTACATAGCTATATAAATCTGGATATAATTTAAGCCATTTTTGTATGCATCTCGTTTCAACACTATTTATTTTGAATTATTACTGCTACAACAACGATTTGTACGAATATTGAGTGGTAAAAGACTTACATTACGTGTATATCTAGGTGCATGAGAGCTTGTTTATAAAATATTCCTTAGTTACTCCCATAGTCAAAAATATCTTAAGACACCTCCATCTTTAGAGCTACTCAAAGTGTACATAGTTGTGAAAATCACCTCCAAGAGTGAATTGTGAATAAAGTAAATTTCAAAAGGTGAGTTAATGAATAATAGGATATAATCTGTACTGAGGTAGTTTCATGGTAAAAACCACAGCCCTGAAGACAAGGACGATGACAAAACTGTAAGGGATTGAGACAAAGATGATACCAAGACATTAAAGGGTTCGAGACCAAAAGAAAAGAAAACACTATAAGAATATATTCGAAACTAACTCAATTATGTCTTATAGCCCATGTTAAATAGTAAAATATTTTAAGTATAACTCTTCAGAATGAATAGGATGTTGAGTTTATAACTATATAAATGAAACACAAATTAGGACTTAGAGGTCAACAGACATATTTAACATGTTCATAGTACACAAATAACTTACAAAAAAACACACACACTCCAATAAAATATTGATAAAAAATAATACTTATTCGATATTAGTACTTCATTCTACAGCAAAGTAATGGCAGCTCTTTCAATTCTTGCTTGACAAATAAAGACATGAATATAGTGAAATAATTTTCTAAGCAATATTTATTCTGTATACTATTAGGCGGATGTAGAAAGGAGACATAGTATTCGGGCAAATCTAAACTGAGGATCCCAGAATTAGTTAAGTACATGGATAATGCAGATTTGTTGAGTGCTCAATAGAGTGTGCTGATTAATAAATTTTATTAACGAGAGCAATTACAATCCTTGAATCATTATAAAAATGCCTTATTCTAGTTTCTGATGCTAAAACTAGATTCAGTATCCCCTCCCCAAAAACATAGGAATAGCCACATTCATGAATTTTCCTATTTAAAAAAATTAAATATCCGCCTCCACAAGGCTTTCAACCTCTGTGTTTGTTCTGTTTTGAAGTTACAAATATGATTTTTCCTATCAGAACTACATACAGTTTATAGCTCTATCCAGTTTTAAGATACAAAAATCCGTGCACTGACTTGATCCATGAAGCTATTAAAGTATCAACAAAATATATTATTAAAGGTAGGAATGCTTAGGATTCAAGCATCTTAATGAAGTTATATGTACTTTGTATGATGATACTATTATTTAAAATTAAAATCAAATCAGGTCAGAGCTCTAAAAAAACCTTATGCAATATTTACATAAATGTCATACTTTTTTTTTTGCAATATAAGTCATTATGAACATAATATATAAAATGTAACCCTTGAGGCTAACTATTTTATTTTTTTTCCCATGTCTTGAAACAAAGTGCATGTGAAGAAATCCCATTTCTTAATATCATGCATGTAGGTATATGTAGAGAGAAAAACAATCTTCTTCGGCCGTAAATGAATGAATGGAAGAAGAAAAAAACAAAGAAGAAAACTTTAGTGGCAGGAATCGATTATTTCCTATCAAAGCAATGACAATTAATGAGTAAGGACAGAAAGAAAAAACTAATTTACTTTGGTAATAATGAATAACACGCTTCTTTAGGGAGAAAGTCAAACCACTCCCTAGACTACATAATATATGTATGTATGTAGTTGTACTCTATGTAGAAGCAAAGGATTTGATTACGATAGAAGGGAAATACAAAAAGAAAAATATGTACATATATAATATTATAAATAAAGACGTTATTAATTTGTGTGCCCAAAGAGGGTTTTTTTCTTTCTTAATTGCCATAATTATATGCAGAGACTTTCTTGATAGAAATGGCCAGAGTACCTACATACATACCTTCTCTACATATTTATAAGAAGAGGATATTATGCAATTTTATTCCTTATTAACTTATACGATAAGTACATATGTATGTTTTCCACCTTGTTATCGAATAAAGGGGCTTAACCTAGTGAGTAGGAAGAGTCTCTAATTTGTTTAATTTATACGAAGATTTCCACATACATACGTACATACAAATACATGTAATGGAGTATTGTGTGTTGATGATAGCAGAGAGCAAAAATGAGTTAATAAGCTATTAAAAGTATAATTTGATCATATCTACATTACTAAATCGATTAAACGACCCAGATAGATTAGAGTGATACACAATATGGTAAATTTAAAAGTGTCACATGGAAGAGCTTAATCCAAATTGTAGTTCAAAGTTCTGAATGGTTATAGTAAGCGAAAAAATTGAAAGACAGTAGCTACTACCCATGGTTACATCGTCCTCTGCTTACAAAATATGTTTTTGACGACAAAGCACCCACTTTCAATATGGAAAATAATAAGTAGAGGTGTTAAAATAGCTGGAATACCGGAGAGCATAATTAAAACAACGCCTCAGAGGATGTCATAAAAAACATGGTAACACTGGGCGACACTATATCATTATTTACTCATGTGTGGTGGCTGGAGACATGAGTTTTATATTTAGAAAAGGAAAAACAGTTGGTACTTCTGAGTTGCTTTTTTTTGAAATTATGTTTATTCTTTGAATTAGATCGTTGTGATGAAAGAACCTCTTTCTAAAAGAAGAATTAAAAGAATTATCCTCTACCTTTGCTGTAAATTTTTGTTCAAATTGAGTAATAAAATTATAGTTAGAAAAATAATATTATCTTATAACTAATGATGTTTTAAATGTACACAGTTATACAGTGCAACCAGTCAATCAAGGTAGAGCAATCACCTACAAGATGATTAATAGTTTTGGATAAATACAATTTATTATTAGATATGTCTATTTTAGTCTAAAAAGTGGACTATGAATGTATTTAACTTTTCCTTGGTAGTCCATAACTTGTTTATAAGTTGAATGATTATAGACTTTTTCAAAAAAGGTGGGGCACCACTGTATACATTTAATACATTTTTTACTCTTCAAAGATTTAAAAAAAAAAAAAAGAGAAAAAGGGTTTCAATCAAAAGTACCATATCTGACTCCTTTTTCCTATCTGTTATTAGTACTTATGATAGAAAAAATAACTGGCACACGTTTATAATTTTGATATGAATTTCACAAAACAAATTTGAAAAGTCATCTCTCCCTTCAATATCCAATGAACAACAATAAATATCTTTGTTCTTTAATATTGTACAAATTGTGACGTATAGCTTAAATGGTTTTTGTCAAATGACGAGTGTGTCATTTTTTGCAAGATGTAGTCCTGTCAAACATTTCATTAATGAAATTTCTAAATCAATGAGCAAAACGTCCAACAAAGAATGAAGAAAATATATCTATACATATATAGACCCTTTTAAAACAAAAGTTTTAACCCAGTAAAGAATATGAGTTAATAGAAAAAAAAACCAAAAAACAAAAACAGGCATGAGTCCATTTTTCATTTCCTTAATGCGAAAGCTTTTATTTTTAACACATTCAAAAATTTTAATGTGTCATATTTTAGATTACAAAGTAATGCTTCCGTTAAGTAAATTACCAACTCTTTAATGATAATGATTACAATCAAATTTGCAGAGTACTATTCTTGGCTTTTTCTATTATCAAAATTAAAGATATTAATAGATATTGCTATGGATGTGATGTGAATTACAGAGAGCGTGAATATTTTTTTTAAAAAAACCTCGCCAGTTGGAAACCTGCAAAATATTTGTATTGATTTACCATATTAGATGGAAGTTATTTGCCAACCAGGTTAGACAAAGTTGTTATTAACATTTGAATATTTAAGTCCCAAATCACAACCAAAATGTCCAATGATTAAAGACCCTTAATTTCTAAATCATGTTTAATTCTCTTTTGAAATGTCACAACCAAAGTTGTGTCGACTATATTTATAATTTACCTGTAATTGGTATAACCCATCTGAAAATGACCTGTCTTATTTCTTACTTTCGATTAAAAAAAAACAAAAATCGAATTTTTAAATGAAAAATTTGAAAATGGTCATAAAAAAATCGTACCATGAAGACTTTTTTCTGTTTAGAGACTATTCATTTTCGAAGTGGCAAAAAAGTTCAATGTTTTCCAGCAAGTATGAAGTCATTTTACACTCATTTAGAATTAACTTTTTGTATCTTTGCAAAGAAAACTGATAATTTATTAATTATATTATTCATAGGACAAATATTTAAAAGAAATATTTAATCCTCAAATATGTAGATAAAAAAAATATACATTGAATTTAATGCAAGAACCTCAAGTTTTTACTTGTTGGTGTTTAATACCAAAACATGAGTTAAGTACAAACTGTATAAGCTTTTACATTTTAATAATCAATGATTGATTAATTTGTGGCCTATCTAGAGCCTTTAATAAAATATATTTAAAAAAAGTCACAAATAGTTTTGCTATTATATAGTAACTTTAGAGGCTATTTAAAACTTTTTAGGGAAATATGCCATAAAATGTAAAGGTTTTTCCAAATATTGAGAAGATGTCGATAGGATTAATTTTAGAATGAAGTAATCAGCATTTTTTCTTTGTTTCGAACATATTTTTGAGAAATAGAAAACCATTCAGCGTAATCACACCGTGCAAAACGAGAGGCAATTGCCGATATGTTAGTTAAAAGTCAATTTGTAAACTCCATAATGTTCTTTCTTGACGCATTTGTGTGACTATCTTCCATGTGAAGGACTGTTATAAGTAGGAATGTAAATCATATGCAATTCGGGCGTGTTATAAAAAAAGAAAGAGAAAATCAACCTGGCAACCCTGACAATTCAATGAATGTCGAGGGGGGAAGCAACTTGAGCTGTCATGACGTTTTACTGAGCTACAAGCTGCTATTCTCCATTATATATACAACAATAAATAATAACATAGATGAGAGGAAGAAAATTAACTCAAATTAATGTCAGGAAATTATATGTTTTTAACTAATAATAATTATACGAGGACTTGAGCCCTTTTTGTTTACATTTTATTTGCTTTATTAACCTTAATGCATGTATTCCTTCATGCGACATCTGTACTATCAGGTAGATGTTCTCCCCTCAGTAATATTGGAAAAATGATAACAGCTTCGGAAAACAAAAAGACATGTTTGAAGAGACAACTCCACTTTTTTATCACACGCCCGAATTGCATATGATTTTCATTCCTAGTTATAAGGCGCAAGGGGACCTTCAGGACTGCTCAAAGCCTTATTGAAAGTGAGCTCGGGGCAGACAGATTTTTGTCATAAGATTTCTGGTCCTAATAATTTCAATTAAAGTATGGTTGAAAGTTGAGGGGAGAGCTTACTCTGAACGACATTCAAATGTCAACTCACTCCAGTATTAGTGGAGTTACCGTATTTTTCACAATGTCTGTTAAAGTAGAAGGATCTTCATCGCACACAATGTTTTTTTTTATTTATTAACAAATACAATTTACTTAATAATTCTAGATAAACCTGTGTTGGACAGTTTTCATACACTCCAATCTTTCTAAATAAAAAACAACATACAAACTTTGATTTTATAAATATATTGTTATATATCGTATATAAGGTGGAACTTTATACAAGTTTGAACACAAAGCCTTTATATCTCATTCAATTAAAATTTTAATTCTCCTTTCGTTTTGACTTATTATAATATCTTGCTGACTATATAAACAAAATACAAAGAATGTGAGGCCATGAATTTTCTATTGGATCACAGAATACTAATTAATGATTCGTCAATGCTATTAGAATCATTAATCTAACTATATATAATGTATATATAACAAAAATTGATGTTTTAATCTATACCATTTCTTTACTAACTGAATTTAT
The DNA here is from genome assembly GCA_963680855.1 of Lepeophtheirus nordmannii. Classification (NCBI taxonomy): domain Eukaryota; kingdom Metazoa; phylum Arthropoda; class Copepoda; order Siphonostomatoida; family Caligidae; genus Lepeophtheirus; species Lepeophtheirus nordmannii. Next base: position 32,394,330 of record OY804522.1, on the reverse strand, counting down.
CCTAATCGACTTTAGATGAAAACAACTTTTTAATAGTTAATTAATGCCTATAGAATTTAAAAAAAAATTGCTACATAATTAAAAATTGATCAGAATGAATGGCCTCTATTTAATTTTAATTGAGTTTCTGTTATTCTTTTTGAACATATCTTTATATTAACACAAGCTATAATCATTACATCATATGTAGGTTAATATTCAAACGGCTACAGAGAGTATAGAACCACTCCATTGTGTAACATTATTATCGATTTATTAGCAACTTGTCTATAATGGGTTCCTTTCATCTCTAATAACTTCACAAAAAAGGCAATTTGCTTGCCACTCTACATTTTATAAATATAAGCACCTGTATCTTCTGAACTAATTGCCCAAACGGGAGTACAAAAGAGTTGTTGGAAAGTTAATTATTACTTTATTTTCAATTTTATATATTGTGCTATTTTTGTTTTATTCAAATTTGTTTTTGAGTATTTCCTTATGACTTTCACTTTGATTTGATTTGTCAGATTGAAGATGAAATCAAATACCATGTTAATTATGTATCTTAACCATATTATGTGAAAATTTAGAGATAATTTTTTATTGTTGTTAACCTTTTGAAGAAGTGAAAATTAACAAAAAAAAACAAAAAAAACGAAAGCCTTTAAAAAGTGTAAGAGAAAAAAAAATAACAAGTTTAAAAAACTCCTTGACGAGTAACTATCGTTATAAAGCCTTTTTTTATACTTATAGAGAGAAAATTACCTCTTCAAAACACATTTCCTCTTAAAATAAGAAAAAAATTTCCCTCCTTCAATGTTTACATGTTTAAACTAAGATTTGAATCTGTTCTTTTTGAAGTTGCAAAAATAAACAATAGAGAAGACGACTTATTTCACTTAACCTTCTAACTCCCCCTTTTATACAAATATTTAGGCTTAGATGAAATATTATACAATGTCAATTCAGGATGGATTTAAAACGTTGTTTAAATGCGTAGTTTAGAAATATGAGTCATTATATAACTTAAATAAATATTATACGAGGAACATGACAATCTATTGTATTGTAAATTAATAGGATAAAAGGAGTAGAAACATCATAACAAAAAGCTCTAAACTATAACATCCTCAATTTTTATTTTTTTTAAAAAGTCTTGATTAAATATATATATATACATATACCTCTATTCCATGATTTTCCCCCTTAATCTAACCCCCTTTTATTCCAACTTTCATTCTGAGGACATCAAAGCTAACACACATGGACCATTGATGGCTCTATCTTTGGAATTACTCTATAAAATATTGTCTTGGACTATGAGTAACATTAAAATTAAGCTCCTGATAACGAAAATTAAGTTTCTAAGATTGCTTTTATTAATAAATTGGATGATAATTAAATATAGTTATTATTATCAATGTGTCTAAAAACTGAGTAATTCATGAGTACATATACTATTTTCACGGAGGGACGACCTACTGACCATAATATTCCACCCAATTTTTTCCCAAACGAAGGGTTTCAAAAGGGGGTTCGCCACAAATTTATTTCCCCGAAAAGCAAATCGATTCTTCCCGGTAAACAACCTTGTCAGTACAATCCTAGTCAAAGGTGAGGTGATTTGTCCTTTTTGGGGTGAGTAAGGAAAGAAAGGACACTCACTTACAATCCAAGACAAGCAGGTTGCAGGTCCAACCCTCTCGCAAACCAAGGTGTGTATATACCCATAAAGGTATACACCACTCTGTTTGTGATATGATTGTCGACCTCTCGTACTGATTTTGAATATCAATAGGTTAAATTCTACCCTCTGATTGATTGTTACAAGTCTTCTTTTTCTCTTAGTAATGCATTTATTAGTGTCTTGAATATCTACATTCATACATGAAGCGTGTTTTATTGCTTTTCATACAGTTCACTCCCCACCCAGAATGAGACTGAGAGTATTTGGCCCTTAGAGACATATTTGCCGATCCCAATCTGTCTTTTATTTTGTCATTTCCACTCATCGTCCATAGCAAGCACGCCATGTTCTAAACTTACGTAAATATGTGATATCCCATTAATGCAAAACTAAGACATAGAAGAAGTAGAGGAGCTCCCTTGGCGGTGGTAAGCATGCAAAGAGCTAATCAAGTATGAAAATTATACCCTCACACAAAAAGTGACCTTAGTCTCTTTACTTTTTATTAAGTACCATTCCTACATTTATTCACTCCTTGAAAGGAACATACAAGTTGCATGGATAACATTAAAAACTTTCTATCAGTCTCATTTGTATGTATGTATGTATGTATGCTCCTTGATAGGTCCTTGCATACTCATACATGTACAAATAACTGGAGTTCAATTAAAGGCTCCTCTAAGAAGGGTTATTATGAATGCTTGCAAGGCAATACCATTCTTAAACGACGCACGTTTGAATATCTAATGATAAATAAACTCCTTTGTGTAATATAATAAAAAAGATTGTTAAATTCCTCATGATTTTATTATATCGACCATATGCACTAAATACCAACAATACTCTACATGTATCAACGAAATGTTGTTGAACTACACTTCTTATCCCTTTGAAATTTTGTCGAAAGGGAATAATTACATTCTAATGAAGGAATGTGGCATTCTGTAAACAACTACATACATATACTGATCTACATGTATACATACGTATATTCACAGTAATACCTTGGGCTACGAGCAACATCCATGCAATAAAACGCTCCTTCACCAAAACTGACCCTGATCTTACATTTAATTATAAGTTTATACCAATTCGATGGCAACGTATCCAGTCAGAAGAAACTGAATTTTTTTGTTTTGTTTTTCATCAATGTCCTATGCTATGTATGAAATTTAATCATTTAACCGATCCAAGAAATCATTTTCATTCAAAAGGAGTACTCAAAATCCTCTCTAATCAAGTTTCTCTGGGTCTGTGGTACTCGTGTACTTAATATATGTACATGTTACAGAATAACTAATGGAGGAGTAAAGAAAAATGAGGAATTCTTTGAATTAGACTTTCTTAAAATATACACTTAGAATCAAGTTTTTAAGTATCAATACCTCAAATTTGATTGCTATGATATATTCATACATAGGACTAAAATCCTCATCCTCCTTCAGTGTACCTAGATTAAAGTTGAATATTCTTAAGTTTATATCTGTAACATAAATGACAAAACATGTCAAAAATCGGTTACGTTTTCTACACTATGTACCTAAGTCTGAATAATAAAAAATTTATTCACACAACTCAGCCAGACCAATCAATTTGATTTTTAGCAAGGATTTATTATTTAGAATCCACTGCAACTATACATATGTACAATTACAAGCTCTTAAATCCTTTAGGTAATGGTCAGTCACATATGGACAAGGCCATGGTGACTATAACCATACAAATATATGCTTCATTGACTAGTCAAATGCATATTTCATGTGTGTATGGTTATATTAATACTTTTTGTCGCAGTAGTGGAAGAGCCTTTGATGAAGGTCAATGGTGTGATTATATTTTTTTATGAGCATTTACGCATTCATATTTGCATTCCAAAGAACCAAATATATATACACTCACACACACATATATATATATATATACATACATTTCCAAAGGTATGTATATACTCATTTGTTTTAAATATACGACTTGTTTTGACATATACGTACACTCCTACGAGTTATATATTTTTCCTTTTAATAAAGGGGGCTTCCATCGTGATATTCCTTCAATAGGAACAGAGTGATTTGATTACTATCCCTCCAATTGAAAACTCAACGGATATATATTTAAATATTTTGATTTCTGAGAAAGTTTGCAAAGAAATGGATCCTTAATAAACCCCTCTTATTCCCTTTATTAGACTCAGATCCCAGGATGTATTAAAAATACAAATCCCTTTGAAATGGAACACTAAATAATTGATTTTGTAACTCTTCAAATATCTTCCTCTAATACATGACCACATATCATTTAACAATGTATGGAAACAGACTCAATATTTAATTATTTATTTACAAAATTGACTCAAACTAATTTTTGTCCGAGAAATGCCTTTAAAGGCCTTCTCCCTCATAATGTTGTATCCTTTATTGACATTGTCCCTCAATAAGTCTTTTCAGGGGATTACCTCGTGTACATAGATACATGTTCATAAATGTTCATACCGTATGTCCTTATCGAACGTGGATGTCATGACTTAGCTTATTGCCTACACAAAAGTTAAGAACTCCTTTTATCTCCTCCTCCAAATGATACGTAATATTTTTTCCTTCTCCAGCATTTCCCCCTCCATTCACCCACCAACTTTTTTAATATTATATTCTTCATAAACTACCCAAACCCAAACACTTAAATCAATGACAACACAACCTCGAACTAAAGGAGACCTTTCACATTAGATTCTACACATAAAACTGTCAATATATATATGTGTGTATTTTCTAAGCTTTTTTTCTTCGGGACTCTCTCCACACCACTTCTCGCTTCTTCTTCTCCTCCTCCTTCTGCTTCTTCTTACCGATAATGTATGTAGGTACACTTATCCAACAATCCTCTGCTCACTCATTTTCTTCTCCTTTCGAATTTTAAAAACTTGCTCTTTCCCTCTCTTCTCAAATGCTATTAGTATTATTATAATTATACCATTAGTGTTTCATTGCCCCTCAAAGAATCCTAGCTATGATCCACAAAAAATATACTTCAATATATGTACTTTATAAAGGTCATAATAATATGAATGCTGTACCTATAGTAATTGATATCCCAGGGGCTTTTATGCATCTAGGTATGTTTGAAAACCAATATCCTGGGCATTCCGATCCCATTTATTATACAATTAATCGATCGAAAAATGTTGTTCATCATGATTTAACTGCAGAAACAGAAAAATAAAAAGCATTCTTCTGGCCATTTTGGCTGATAAAATTCCATGTGGTAACCCTGTAAGCTTTATAATGATGTAGTTTTAATATTTAATGTTACTTTAAACCTATTGGATACAACATTCAATTAATACTTTTACTTCCATTTTGTATATATTGCAAGCCTGTATTATACATATGTACATATTGGTATGTAGCTTCATAGAGGGAAGAACAACCAAATTTTAATAGAAGAATAAAAACAAAAGCTCCCCTTTATTTTTCATTGTATAGCCATTAGCACGTCATTATCTGTATTGTATTTTGCAATAAAAAAAAAGAGGTTGCAAATCAGTTGGTAGATTCCTGGTCAATTCTTCCTTGCCGTGAGATTATTCCTGGTTTAATTAATAGAAAATTGTTTACTACATAAAAAAAGTTTATTCAAGTTCAATTCATTAATGCTCAGAGCACTAATGGAGAAGAAAAATGAAAGAATTCACAGCTGAGAACCAAATGCAATGTAGGTAAATTTTAATGGGGTAACGCCATGTTCAATGAAATTTCCCTTAGAATTTTTTTTGGAAATGTATCCATTTTTTTTTTGTTCAATGTCTACGCACATTTATCAATAAATATGCCTCGAACATGGGTTTTGATTTATTGTGGAATCTGTGATGCCGCTACGCTTTATTTGTTCCAAATCATGGATTGTAGACTTGATAAAGAAGTTTACTTTAAAGATCCCTATAATCCTGATGGTAATGGAAAGACCTTTCTTCAAAAACGAATAAGACAAGAAAGTAATTACCTGGAATTAATTGAAGGACCGATATTAATTCAATGAATTTATTTTTTCCATATATCTATGTGTGCAAGTACATATTATACCCATTAGTCAATAAATACTCAACCATAGAATAAAAGATGCATCTATTAAAAGAAAAGATGTGTAAAAAAATACATCTTTTCTCTCTATATATATCTGCTTCCACGTTTTGGCTAATGATAAGACAGTTTCCTTTTATGGATAGATTGGGTCATTCTTAAAATGTACATACATACTTTCATACTTGGCAATTGATAAACTCTATAGCAAATATATTTATATGGTTAATACTGACTGATACCTATCACTTTATGTGTATTTTGAATCCAATTCATTTTGAGTCAATGAAAGCGGTTTTTTTTTGTGTGTGTTGGATATAAGACCAAACATATTATTTACCAGTTGTTGTTTTAAAAAAATTCTACGTTGACTATTCCTGTATCAATCAAAAAACCTGAGAAGAAAAGGTTATGAAATGTAAAAATGAATCAAATACTTATGATGTAAATACACCTCAAACATAGCAATGATACTCTAATCAAATGCATAATTAGTAGCATTGCGTCAGCATACCATCAGATAATGATTTGTTTTATTGACTCCAGGACTATGATAATACCTCATTACCTCATTCTAAATGAGTCAGACAGCCACTATTTGACTTTGAAACTATTTTGAAAGTTTTTCTCGTGTCATAAGCAAATATCTAAAGGAGCTGTAAATCGGTGGAGATGGGTCCAAGAAAAAATGACTTTACCATTTATATTTCTATCTAGGACTGCTGTAAATCTTCCTACGGTAGCCAGAGTCCTTTAAAAAATTAACAATGCCCATTGATAGCCTGGCTGGAGTCTTTACTCTTTCCTCAACGCTGAATATTTTTAAGGGATGGTAGATTGAAAAATAATGTAAAAAATAAAATTAAAGCACTAATATTTTGTGCTATGTTAGGCCTACAAACTAACATTTGATCATTTCTGCAAGAAAAAGACTAAAAACTCAAAAGGTCATTAAATGAAAAACCGTAACAAATGGACAAACTGCTCTATAAAGATTTATTAAAGTAATATTGATACTGTCAGGGTACATAAGGTCACAATATTTTGTTGTTAAGGACTTGTTCAAAATATGAACATATTACGTAGTATGTAACATGATGTTAGGTTTATATTATATTGCTACATTTCTTTTAAGAAAAAGGCTTAAAATCCGTTGGTAGTGTACATTGTATTTAGTTATCCAATCATTAACTATCAAATAAAAACGCACATATTGAAATTTCTTTTAAGTTACATAATAATCTAAATTTATCTTTTATTTTTTATGTCATATTTGAAGTGAATGGGAGAGGAGGTAAATCTACATTATACATATGTATGTATGTATGTACATCCTCTCCTTGCGTAAGAAAATGTCGAAATCCCTTGTAGGAAATATTGTATGTATACATACATATACATTCATATAATACGTTTGTATTGATCTGTTGTAAATTAATGAATAAAGATATGAGACGGGCATTTCATCAAAAGTCTCACTCAACCTCATAGAAATACTATACATATACATATTTGATTGATGATATTTACACATTTCCTGACCTTGACAACACAATTTGCAATATTGAAGATTATTATTATTAATGACATTGCAAAAAAAGTCTTTTTCCCCCCACCCCCTTTCTCTAGTCTAGTAGGTAGATGTTAGCATGTTAGCATACGGGAAGGTAAAGAACAAGGAGTCCTTACTGTACAGACTCAAAATATGAGTTAATGTAATTAAGAGCCCTCTAAGTCTTTTTTTTTCTTGTTCAGTAGTTACCTGGATATGTCGTTGTACAACTACTAAAGGCATTACAATAACATACTTCCTTTTTTTTTCAAGGTAGGTAAGTAAAAAAAAAAAAAAAAAAAAAAAAAGAAGAAAAATGTTGCAGTAAAAATAACAACAACTTGCAAAGAACCAAATGAAATGTGAATTAATATTACAAAGAAAGTTCGAAGCATATGTTCTTATACATACATATGTAATGTACCTACATACACAAATGTGGCCCATATGCCTCAATTCTTTTTTTTTTTTTAAAAAGAAGAATTCAAACATCCTTAAATTGTAAACACTTTGAAAATGGAGTCCACAAAATAGAGTTTAAATCCATGTCATTTTCATTGATTCATCTAAATATACATATGTAATATATCCTACTACCTAGAGTTTATTTTTTGTATGTATATTAACGAAACAAATGTTGACTTTACCCTCATGACAATTTACTCATTTATATTAAAAGTATTTATTGACAAAATTCAAGACATCTAATGTTCAATCTTTTGTATGTATGCTAATTAGGAGCAAACTCCGTGTGTGACCAATGCTCTTAATCCAAAACGGACCCAGAGCTTACTTCTTCTTCTACATAAATGTTCAGCCATTCGTATTTTTAATCAAATTGGGGTCCTTCTTTTGAACAACACGTCAGCCATAACTCTACATAGGTAATTTAGAAAGTAAGCTAATTAATTATTTTTGGAGAGAAACTGCCGTCAAGTATTTCTCTGCAATTCCTTTGCTGTTAACTGTGACGTTCTTGCATAAATATATGATTTTTTGATCACCTGATATTCATGGCATCACTATTTTTGTCGAGGACAATTAAGAAACTCAACTGATTGAAAGGATTAATAAGATGTATTTATTTTATGAATTCAAATCTTTGATAGGTCTATATTTAAATTAGCGCAAAACTGGAATTTCTTCCAATGGGGCATTATCATCCCCTCCCCCCCAAAAAAATAAAAAAAAATAAAGTCTAAAAATATCTGATTGCTCTATTGTTGCAGTGGGCAACTCCATTTCTCCAATTCAAATAAAAAGACATTTTATAGGAATTCTGAGCATCCCATGAGAGTTGAGAAAGAGGCCCTTTCTAAAGATATATATTTACAATTCAGGAACTTTAGGGTCGTCTATGTTTGGTACTAAGTTTGGAAAAATTAAGATTTCCTCTTTTACAAAGATCTTTGGCTCATTTGTGCCCTATGTCATAGCATCTAAAAATGAGGTACTCTCAGCCTAGTTTTGGGAAAGCATGTAGTACATGCATGGGCAACCTACGGCCCGTGGAATCTTTTCATCCGGCCCGCGGAGACCTTTGAAATATATTATTATCATATAATTTAAAAAAAAAAAAACCCTAATCTTTCAACTAAAAGTTACCCATCATTATAAAAAAATCATAAATGATAAAATCGGTTGTTTAATCATTGTTTATATGATTGGTGTAAAATAAGTATAACTATGAATACATACATATTTTGCAGATATATAATTAGAGCTCTTGGCCCGCAGTTAGTCTTGGAAAACATAATTTGGCCCACAAGTAAACAAAGGCTGCTCATCCATGATCTAGTACATTGTGTAAAAAAATACTTCAAACTTCTTGGTCTTCCAGAGCCTTGGAAATAAATAATTCTGAGGTCTATGTACAGTCCAGGTGAAAGAGATTAAAAATTTTACTGCTCAACATCTGCTCTCAATCTTCAGAAAATTATTTAAGTATCTTATGGGAGGAATTATGTTTGGTCTCTTTTCTAGAAGATAATCCCCAGAGGCAAAGTCGTTCTTCATTGCAATTTTGAGTCTCAAGGTCTTAGTAGCCAAAGATTCAACTTAGGTAGATCAATATTCATTCAATCAGAGAAGTATTCATCATAGCAGTGGCTCTATTAAAATTCTGAGGAAAGATAGTGACGCGTTAGACAAAGCTAGGAACATCATAGGATATCTCCCGTCAGACTCTTTAATATCTTATAGCACTACAACTTTATTAAGAAAAGGAAAACTTTGATTTCTAATGTCTAATTTTAAAGTGCTTTCAATTTACATCGCTTTTCCATATTCTCTATATGTATTTTCCTTTGTTCGTTAATTTTTTGCTTTAAATTTCGGGTATATTTTATCTGCTCTTTTTGATATTTCTAATGAATGAATTATTTTAGTATTGTGGAACTTGAGCAATTCAACTTGAAGTTAAAGTGCTTATTTGTGGTTATATTTAGCAACTCTACTCGATGTATGTAGTTTCTAAATTATTATTATATTTATAGTGAGTACTTATTTTTAATCATTTGGAAATAAAAGCCCCTCAAAAAAAAAAAAAAAATTATAATCATTTGATGACAACGTGTTTAGACACTAGAAGCTAAATTATTTTCGCACCAGTGTTCTTGGATGTGGGTGTTTTTTTTTGAGATAATAATGTGTTACTAAATATACTAGTAACAAGAGAAAATGATCTCTCAAAACATTTGCAAACCGAGTCTCTGACAATCTGAGATATGACTCTACAGTCCATCTAAAAAGTGTTTTTACGTGATATCATATTTCTGTAAGTCGGCCATCTTGGAGGTGTGAGCAACCATATAAAACCATAAATAGGTCAAAAATAAATTAGTTGTTATTAATTATTGGTATTTTTATTGAATAAAACATAAAGAATTCCATGATACAAATTACGTCATGAACAAAGTCCCATTTAGAGTTGTTTTTTTTTTTTAAAAAAAGAGAGGATATTGGATATAATCATGCATAAAACAACGATAAATCACATCCTAGACATTAATTTTACAAAAAAAACTGCTATTGCGTTCATTCAATTCGATAATTGGCAAAGTTAGATTTCTTTGAACATATTCTATATTTACATATTATATAGTCTATTATAACATCCTATTAAAAATCTTCTTTTGGAACATTTCCGTTGTGTACATAAGTAAACAAACTTTATCCACGGGAAATATCTAATTCTTAAGAATTAGACTTCCGTTCTAACTCTGTAATTGATAAAGTTAATTCAATATAATATGTACCTACTTCTGCAATATACATGAAATTTTTTTCATGTATATATTTGATGACTCAGTTAGAATCAATTGGTGTACCTACAAAATTTTGTAGAGTTGGTAGAAATCCTATTTGTCCTTGAGCTTTTTGAGTTTTAGTTCTTGACTTGAGACATGAGTCTTTGAATTAGTTACTTACCATAAATAAAAAAGGGCTCAGGTTGGTGATGTATAGGAATGTAAATAATATACAAAATGCCACGTGCGAGACTTTGTGGAGTTGGCACTTTCAACAGTACTTTTTGTTTTCCAAAGCTGTTATCATTTTTCCTTTGTTAGTGAGGGGAGAACATCTACCTGGTGGTAAAGATCTCACATGAAGGAATACATGCATTAAGGTTACAAAAGCAAATAAAATGTAAACAAAAAAGGGCTCAAGTCCTCGTATAATTATTATTAGTTAAAAATATATAATTTCCTGACATGAATTTTCTGCCTCTCATCTATGGTATACCTAATGTTATTATTTAATATTGATGTCTTCATTTGTATATATAAAAGATAATAGCAGCTTGTGGCTCAGTAAGACGTCATGACAGCTCAAGCTGCTTCCCTCTCAACATTCATCAAATTGTCAGAGCTACCAGGTTGGTTTTCTCTTTCTTTTCATTTTACACACCCCATTTGCATATTATTTACATTCCCAGTGATGTAGCAGAGAGACTCGAGTGGCTTTGCCCTTCAGCAAGAGGAATACATTACATATATATCTCCCTTGACTTTCACAAAAGCATATATGTTAGGTTTAGAGTGTCGTCCTTGAGGGTAACTGATGCAAAGATCGATTTTTTTACAGCCGATAGAGTTCTTATCATTAGGTTTATTTACCTAATTTATATTTGGTGTACATTGCAAATACACCTTGTGGACCACAAAATAAAATGACGTCATAAACAAATACCTAAACTAACTAGCTATTAACTGGATTGTTAGAAAATTGAAAGAAAAGTTTCTAAATGCCTTTCTAAGCATACTTATGAAACATTTATATGCATAATTATTAGGTTAATGAGCTATCACAAGTTACTTTTCACGAGTCCGAGTCGAGTCTTGGGAGACAAGCTCGAGTCCAGTCTTAGTTGAGTCTTTCGTTTTGACCACGTGTCCAAGTTAAGTTAGAAGTCGCAGATTATAGTGACTCGAGTTTTAATCCGCACCTTTGATTTACATACATTTAAAACCCGCCATATTTATTGCAACCCAAGTTTATTCGAATAACTCAAAAGAAAATGTACAAAAACGAACAAAACTTATAGTCTATGCATAGTAGAACAATAATCAATTCAGTTTCGTTGATGTGACCACATTTATTTCTCCCCTTCATAGACACATCCTTCCACCACAATCCATCATTTTGGATGTTTAAATACTACTCGTTGTCAAATTTCTACTCATCAATGAAAACCAATTTGAGTAGTGCACCGTTTATGAATAGATTCAGGATATGGCGATATCTATCAAGTCTCAAGTGCTCGTTGAGATCTGAAAGCTCATGGATCTTTACCATTTTATAAGGGAAAGTCCCCCCCCCCCCCCCGAGGCAGTCCTTAAGTAATTCTCGCATTGAAGTCTGGGATTAGGGTTCCTCAATGGAATGGAAACACTGACAAAAAAAAAACCCTCTAAACTGCCCTTGGACGCAACATTGGAGTGCAGATAGAGAAGGATTCCATGAATCATTGGATATATTTTTGATCCTATGACAAAACGTAGTTTTACATTGATTTACAAGTTGTTTCGGAGAGTATTTGATTCAACTTAGTGAACTCTTCAAAGTCTCAGTCTTGTCTCGAATTCCAACGTATTGTTAGGGTCTTGTTCTGAGACAAAGTGGTGTTGAATACCTTAGGAAGATTTTGCAATTATAATTTGCACTGGTATTCATTTTCTGAAAAATTCCTAGCCAAGTTCAAATATGGGGTCAATCAATTTTATGAAAAATGAAAGTTAGGCTCCTTTTTATAAGGACTTTTTTTTTCTTCTTCTTGTGGAGGGGGGGGGGGAGGGTAGAGGAATGACCCCCCCCCCTTTTTTTTTTTTTCATTTGAATAATAAATATGCTCTTCTATTTAAAGAAATGCATATATTGATTTGTAGAACTTGGTTCAACAAAACATCATATTCACTTTATTATGAATAATATATAAATACGATATTGGTTTATGACGTCAGAACAGTACTTTTTACCCATCATAATACTGTAAGCTGGAAATGTTCGTATCAAGCTGTAGTTGTACATATAACATTAGAGGAGTTTGGGCAATCTAAAGCCTTTTTTTAGTGAGCATTTTTATTAATAAATTAATTATACAAATGTGTATGCCCAAAAGTTAGGATGACTGTAGCTCTGATTGCTTCCTCCAACTTCAGTAAAACTTTGATTATAATGAAATGGGTTTATTGCTTTAGAGCTAAACAGTGGATGTAGTTGAATGTTGTAAAAAAAAAAATCATTTTTTCCATTATTTTATTCTATAATTATATACATTACATAAGAAGAAGAAAAAAACGGTTTGGGGAATCTTTTTACTAATGAGGCTTTTATAAAAAAATCTGTTCATTTAGTGCTATGAATTTACATGAAAGTTAATTAACATATCAACAAGGATAAAACATATGTACTACTTTACAGAGATTCTACATTTTTCAGATTTTTTTTTAGTGTTCATCAATATCACGGCTTCATTAAATCAAATTACAAAAATATCGTTTGATATTTATTTTAAATTCCCCATGATTTTCAGTTATGTTTTGTTGACAGAACGAATGAGCGCCCTTAAAAGCACTAAATCAAAGGTGATATAAGGAATACAAATTTCAAATAATCAATTATTCCTCATATAAATTGCAGTAAAACTCTTACAAAATTGTCTTTAGAAAATATTTGTTATTAAATAGTTCATAAATACGCCAGTGACACGAGGTAAGATTTTAGACCAAGCTTATATCAGTAGAGCCATCCCCAATGTATTGAATTTTATTTTATTTTTATTATCGAAAGAGATCAAATACAAATGAACCTTCTTCTACATTTGACTATAAAAGTCCATGTTCGTGTGTAATCAATCTTTTTGGTTACTTCACTAATTTACATAGAACTCAATATTTTCTTAATATAAAAGCCATCCATAATAACAATATTAATAAAAAAAATTCATTTATCTTCGAATTATCAAGGGTTTAAATAAAAAAAAAATCCAAGTCTATAATTATCATGTCGATAAACGATATTAAGTCAAATACAAGTATGTATGTGGAAATGTGGGGTTGAGTGCTTCAAATATTGTTGTTTATGTTCCGTAAGTTTAAGTTATAATCAACAAGGATTCAAATTGATTTTGTGTATGTTATTATTTTGTAGTTCCAAAAATAGTCCATAAATCTAAATTTTTAGGAATGGAAATTCTTTCAAAATATCAAAAAAAAAAAAAAAAAGAAAGAAAGTTTAACATTTGATTTTTACTTATCATATTCTATCAATTTAAATCATCTAGAGGTTTAATTTACTCAACTCAATTTCTTAATTTTAACCCCTTTTTCAATCTCATAACTAAGAAAAATAAACATATCTTTAGGCAGTCCTGAATTCAAGAGCAGGATAATTAGTGAGGGTAAGAGCAAGGACTTAAGTAATGGATTTTATTTTTATATGTTTTCTGTTTATACATGAGTTTAATGACATTTCCATCTTTTGAGACCCTTGTTTATCAAAGGTATCTCCAATTCCTCACAATCATACAAACTTGATCATAAATCAATACATTTTGACCCACATTTGGAAGATCCAACTCGAATTCACATTTCCAGGATCCTTCATGATGCTCATTAATATTATTTACAATGATGGTGCATTCGTTCTCCGGAGCTCTACGATCTCTGTAGTAATGGACCTCTGGAAAGGAAGGACAACTCACCTTTCTGTACTGATGACGTGAAAATAGACACTTTAACTGCAAAATTTAAGGATTTAGATGATAGATAAATATGTTTAAGGGCGCATGAAAGGTTCTTATTTTGAGGGTAGGGAGTAGAACATAAATTACTTACTCATACCTGCCGAACCCCATTCCGCGGTGGCTTCCAAATGCAATTCTTCCATGGTGCATTGGTTTGACAACTGAGTTTAGTGTCCTCTCCTATTGCTACTATGATTTGTTTACCATTTGAGTCTGTCTTCTTAATGACTCGATAGTCTCCATATGTTCCCCCCTTGGAGCTACACCCATGGCCGAGTCTGAGTAAAATGCAAAATACGGCGAGAAGAACTGGAGGCTGCTTGGATACTCCCATGTTTTTTTTTATTTTGAGACGACTGCGACTCTCTCAATGTAACGACAAGAATTGTAAGAGTAGTAAAGGAATCCCCAAGGGAATTTATCGCTCTTCAATACTCCTACCACCACCATTCAAAAAAAGGAAGGAAAGACAGAGAAAATAGAGCATTCTTTCTAACAGAGACCTTCGTTCCTCGATAAATAATTGGATTGTCTTGTCTTTACTTATCTGAATGGAAAAACGGATCTCTGTACATACCTAAACTCGAATGAAGTCGAATCCTTTTGTCAGGAGAGCGTTAAATGAAGAAACACTATTTAAAACACACTTATTCCACAACAGTCTGAATGCTCATTTATGTATTCGTACAAAAATATATATTTTAAATGTATCGAATAAGTGACGCAGTGTATGTGGAGTTACATAATGCGTGACTCTATTTTATGTATTATTTCCTTGATAACAACTAATAAAGTTCGTTTAAATATACATATTTTTTACTGATTAGAATTCGTTGAAATATAAGTACATACAAAATACATAGTGTATTATACATATGTATGTGTACTTATACATTCTAAGGCATACAACTCTGCTCAACGATTGAAGCTTTCATCAATACATTAACGCATTCACTTAACTTTCAAAAATAAATAATAATTAATAATATGTATGTATTTTGTACTTATTTATTAAATTCAAGTGGACTGAACGAAACAATATTTATGTTAAATCACAAAACCTCAACTCTCTTTTTCTCTTCATAACAGCTCCATGTATCCTTTAACCCAGGGGCCTCAAACACGCGGCCCGCCAAACTTTTTTGTGCGGCCCGTGGCCGACTGCACAATTCTGTACCCATCACATATTTATCTGTTAAAAAATAACTAAATTGATCACCACGTCCAATATTGTTTCGATGTGATGTTTACAAATCATTCAAAACATTATCTTACTACGTAGCAATGACGTTCAAAACCGTATCTCACGATTTACGTAGTGTAAGTTGTAACGAATATCGTATGATGGCTGCAGTACATGTCAGCTAGAATAGTACTTTTGTTTCTGCTTTGTCATTACGTTTGTCAGGTGCAGAGAGAGCTCATTGATTAAAAAATTTACTGTAGTGGGCCTAAAAATGTCATCGTCATCCAAAAAGCGAAAGATTGCTGATGAAAAAAGGCTATTCCAGGATAAGTGGGAAAATTTATAATTTGTTACACAAGTAGACGAGAAACTGTGCTGTTTGATTTGTTTGCAACGCATCTCTGTAAACAAGGAATACAATGTGCGTAGACATTACGAAACATTACATCTGAACCAATATGCTGAACTGTCCGGCAAACTCCGCCAGGAAAAAGTTAATCATTTAAAAGCATCTTTCACCAAACAGAGAAACGTTTTCACACGCATCTGCACAGCAAGCGAAGATTCTGTGAAGGCAAGTTTTGTTGTTAGCGAGATGATAGCAAAGGCATCACGACCATTTACCGAGGGCCAGTTTGTAAAAGAGTGTATGATAAAGGCGTGTGAGATTATCTGCCCAGAGAAAAAAAGGCTCTTTGAAGGCATCAGTTTGTCTGCGAACACAGTTGCCAGCAGGATCACCGAGTCTGCGACAAATGTTCAACAACAACTAAATGCCCGTGCAAAGGATTTTGTAGCGTTTTCCATTGCACTGGATGAGTCTACTGGCATAACAGACACCGCATACTGTGCCGTATTCATTCGCGGAGTCGATGAAAACTTGAATATTATCGAAGAGCTATTGGACTTACTACCCATGAAAGGAACGACGACTGGACGCGATGTGTTTGAAGAACTGGAAGCTTGTATTGACAGATGTGGGCTAGCTTGGGACAAACTAGTTTCAGTGGCTACAGACGGTGCACCAGCAATGTGTTCAGAGAAGGTTGGTGTTGTTGGATTAATAGTAGAGAAACGAAATCAGCTCAGTTTGACAGCACCTTTTTCAGCCATACACTGCATTCTACATCAAGAAGCACTCTGTGGCAAAAGCCTACAAATGAAGGACGTGATGGATGTTGTCGTGAAGACGGTGAACTTCATACGTGCACGCGGTCTCAACCACAGGCAGTTTGTGTCATTTGTAGCGGATTTGGAAACGGAATACGGAGAGTTGCTGTATCATACGGAAATTAGATGGTTAAGTCGCGGAAAAGTGCTACAGAGGTTTTTTGAATTGAGGCAAGAAATAGCATTGTTCATGGCAATGAAAGACAGAGATGTACCTCAGCTCAATGACCCAATGTTTCTATCGGATCTGGCTTTTCTAACTGACATTACGCAACATCTCAATGCACTCAATATACAAATGCAGGGCGCAAAGCAGCTGGTGAACGTTATGTTTGACCGCATCAAGGCATTCAGATGCAAGCTCTCTTTGTGGGCCAACCAGCTGGCAGATGGTAACCTTGCTCATTTCTGTTTTCTACAAAGGGTCACAGTGAAACCAGAGCGCCTGCAAGACTATGCAGACATCCTTTCCAAGCTATTGGAAAGTTTTAGCCGCCGCTTTCAACAATTCACTGCTCTCGAACCACAGTTTATCCTTTTTGCTACTCCGTTTGCAGTTGACGCAAAACACGTTCCAGAGGAAGTCCAGATGGAACTACTGGACCTGCAGTGTGATACTGTTTTGAAGCAAAAATACACTGATGTTGGCATTCCAGATTTCTAACAGTTTCTTCCTAGAGACAGGTTTCCAAACTTATTCTGCGCAGCTTCTAGAATTCTAGCGATGTTCGGGAGTACATACGTTTGCGAACAGTTTTTCTCAAGAATGAATATCAACAAAACAGCGTTGCGTTCAAGACTGACTGATGAACATCTGAGAGCAACCTTGCGGCTTGCCACCACACACAAGTTCAGGCCTAATGTCGATAGTTTGGTCTCTGCAAAACGCTCTCAGCAGAGTGGACAGAAACATGATTGAGAGTCATATGCAGTAGGCTTCGTATTTGATTTTGATGAGAACCACAGTTTCTGATGTTTTTTATGTAATTAAATGACAATGTTGACTTATTTTAGTAAACTAAGGTGTTTTTTAAATAAACTGTCTACGTTTGTAAACAAACTAAACCTTTTTAATACTTATAAAACTAAATTTATTTTAGAATTAACATAGTGAGACTGGTGTTCATAAAATTTAACGAAAAAACAATCTGCGGCCCTCTGACTGGCTGTTATTTTCCACTGCGGCCCACATGCTGATATGAGTTTGAGACCCCTGCTTTAACCTTTCATTTAACTATTCGAAAAAATTCTCTTGCTTTTGTTCTTTGAGCTCTACATATGTGTCAAGTCAACAATAAAACAAGTTTGTTTTAAGATATTGAAAAGGAGAATATCCACTTTTAAGTTTTTATACTTCATAAATATAACGGCCAAATATTTCAGAGTCATTTTAAAACCTATCATGCACGGTTTTTGCAAAAATGTCACTTTTAATCAAGTATTGCTGTCAATCCGTTAGAGCAATCAGATAAATGTTACGACTGCACATGAAGCCGCTATGGTCCCTGAAAGAACATCCATCTTTTACATAGCCCCAGAGATTTATTTAGTTGCAGTTGGCTAAAACCCGTTCATCTAATTAAGAACTACTCCGAATCAACTTAATCCGCTATCATACTCATCATGAATCATAGTAATAGTAACTACATTGTCAGGATTACCAGATCTTTTTTATTCTTGATTGTGGCCGGTATTTTTTTCCCATAATTAAGTTGGAATCATTGAAGTCATTATTGAATTAATCGAGATATACAACTAATACAAACGAAAGAGAATGTCTTCAAGAATATGAAGTATCAGTATTCTTTCATTTTTGAAACACAAATGGTCAAAGATAAAAAAGAATGGTGGTTCTTTGTGATGAGGTTCTTAAATTATACTGGCAAAGGATTACTAATTAATTTATTCGTATTATTGTTGTTCCATCCATTTTCATCAAATTAGAAACTTACACAGAAATAACTGCAAATCTTTTCTTAAAAAGGATTTGCCTATTTGAGTTGCTGTCAAAAAAGTTAGAAAAGTGCATAGAACTGAAAGGTCATTTTGCTGTGTAAAAAGATTAATATAACTTTCTTTTATTGCTCTATAATATTATAGATAAAATTAGCTGAACGTCTCTGTTGGTATTTGTAGGCAATATTTGAGTAATTAAATCCATGTAATGTATTTTTAAAGCAGGAAACCCTTCTTTTTGCATGATCTTTGACATCTGGCACTCATTCTCTGAACAGAAATTGTTTCGTGTATTTTTGTACTCCCAGTCTATTATTAGAATATTCAATTAGATTTACCAATGTACATCTATATACATGTACATACATATACATGCATACTTCCAGGTATTAACAAAGGTAGAGTACAACAAAGAAAGAATCCAATGTTTGCCTTTGATGTAATCAGCTATTTATTAAA
The DNA here is from genome assembly GCA_963680855.1 of Lepeophtheirus nordmannii. Classification (NCBI taxonomy): domain Eukaryota; kingdom Metazoa; phylum Arthropoda; class Copepoda; order Siphonostomatoida; family Caligidae; genus Lepeophtheirus; species Lepeophtheirus nordmannii. Next base: position 32,375,019 of record OY804522.1, on the reverse strand, counting down.
TGACCTTTAATATTACTATTCTAATGGAAATCAACATGGGATTACAATTCGTAGAAATTCCTATTTGTCAACCTCATGATGTGCGTATAATGTACATACATCCAATAAATATCTATGTAGGGAGGTACATTCCCAAGGAGCATTGCAATTAACTCAGATTTTATTCCCTTAAAATCTCCTTATTCCTTAACTTTTAAGGCGACCCGGAGAAGAGAAATGCTTACTGCTTCATCTTTTTTTTTTAAATAGAACAAAAGGCATAACTGGACACACAAATAATGAGTCTTCAAATATAGGGAAACATATACTTGTAAAAGTAACTCAATTTGCTCTAAGTCAATATTTATTTGTACCTTACTTTGTCATCCTCTCATAAAATAAGTCATTCCTGACGAAGCAATGATGAAGTGATTATTTTAAGGGTATGGAACTAATTAACATGAATATCGTGAGCAGAATTATTACCTATAATAATTTTGAATACATAATTCATAGGATTACTAAACATTTTTCCATTTATGTAGTCTCTGAATTTTGAGTTGTGGATATCCATTGATTAAGAAATGATTTAGCTATGAGTGTATTAAAACCCAGTAAGATTCTTCCTACAAAGGTAATAATATGATATAAAATGTTCACTAAAGGTTAATTTTTTAACCACCGAATTTCAAAATAAAATTTAAAAGATTAAAAATGAATAGAAAGGCCTAGAAATGAATCCCATGGAGTATGAAGAACATTAAAAACATTTCCTATTCAAACTTTTTATATAAAACTAATACTTTTTTTTTTTTTGATATTAACATATTCCCAGTGGTCATATGGGTCACTAATGGGCGAATGCATTGATGTTGATCTTTTGAAATCGAAATACACATTTTTTCCTGAATTTTCCTTTTCTTATTTAGAAAAAAAAAGAAAGCCATGGAAGGAATGACGTAATGATCAATCTTACCGATTGAATTGGAGTTATTAGACTCCTAACTAAAAACTCTTTGATATATCTTGATGCACACAAAAATCCAAATAAATGCTTTTTAGTGTAATAATTTTGATTACGACTATAATCCATGTCTGAGAGTCCAAAGTGTTTGTAAACCAAAACTAAATAAATCAATCACCATTCGATGGTAGTTATAATTACACAGGTGACAGGGTGCCCTTATCTTTGAAATACTAGATAAAGCAAGGAAACTGACACAATCCAAGACGTCTCTTTTTGTATTATGTATCGGTAACTGATCTTCCAAATGCAATAAATAAATATGAATTACAATAGAATTTGCCAATATTATTTTATGTAAAGGAAATGCATTAATTTATTTATATTTGATAGGGGAAAAGGGTAAAGCCCTTAGGCAATTATTTATACCTTTGATTAATTTTTTAATAATTAAAAGTAAATTAAAAAAAAGTATGTTAATTCCTTTGTAAGTAGATTCTTTATATTTTAAGAGTATTAGGGATAAAGCATAAAAGTATCACTTACTACAAAATCTAAAAAAACCCGGACCCCCCCCCCCCTTAGGGACCCGTTTTTTTTTACCATTGAATCGTATATTCGTTCCTATAGAAATCCTCCTTTTATCTGAATCTAAACTAGCAATTAACTAATGTTCTTTATAAATAATGTGCCAATCTAATTAGACCTTTTGCATTGCATATATTTGTAGAATAGGTTTTATCTAAATCAGAGAGTTTTCAAAATCTCTTCATTGATATTTAATTGACCAATGATTATAATACATTATAATTTGCTATTGTATCCATCACCAAAATGATTGAATAAATTCTAAGAACTACTTAATATTTAGAACGATTTTTTCCCCTTTTTTTCTTTCCTTGAGGGGTCCTTATTTCAAATGTATTTATAAATAAATACATTCACCATATATCGAGTAGAATTGGTAAATAAAAACAAACATAATCCAATAGCTTAAAGTTAAACTACTTGATTGCCCCAATCTTAAAATAATTAATTCCTTAGAAATATACAATAAAGCAAATAAAAAACACTTTTAAAGACAAAATTAACTGGATAAGTAACAAATAAACATGAAAAGGAATATAAATTAAAAACACTTTAAAATTAGGCATTACAAATCAAAGTTTGAAATTGAAATGCCCTAAAGAATTTAGCAGAAACACATATCCAATGTTGTTCCAAGCTTCATCCCATGCGTTTCTATACATACATATATCCTTGGGATTTCGATAAAAATTGCAGAATATCAAGCCACTCCTTCTGATTGAAGGATTAGATACCTTGAAGTTAAAGCTTTGGGTATTCAAAATTGCAATGGATACTGCTTTTACCTCTGGAAATTCTCACCTAGAATGGAAGACAAAATAGAATGGTGACATACCTTTCTGAAGTCCATTTACATTGAGGTAAATAAGTTTTCTTAGGGTTGAGAGCGGAGACAATCAGGAAAAGCATGGATAATTAAAATAAACAATGTTGCAACTCTGATCATTCTGACTGTTTTCTATATTAAAGTAGGACCAAGGGATATTCATAGATGAATGTGGAATTATTAGAGTTAACATTCCTCAGAACCAAAAGAGCACAACTCAACAGGTGACAAAAAGCCATTATATTTCTCAATTTATCATCCTAAAAGAAAGATAAAAAGAGGGTTGCGAATCCTTTCCAACTCCAGAGTCCTTAAAATCAATACATGCATTTATACATTGGTTCATAAAACCAATTGCAAGGATCAATGCTTGAGTGACAAACATACATACAGCATGTAAACCCTTATATTTATGTATTCCATAAGCACATGTCTTAAAAAGGAAAAAAAGAAGATTTTTTGGCTTTCATACTATGTGTGTTCATTGAATGTGAGTTTAATTACATATTCCCTTCATGATTGACATAATATTATTATTTGTACAAGTTTTCTAAAAAGCTTTTTCTATGTGTTTGTTAAATAAAAAAAAAAGAAATAAAAATAATTACAACATACATGCACTTAATAGGAAGCCTTGCACAGTTAATGTCAAATATAAATTTACATACATATGTATAGTGTTTGTTTTTTTAGCCATATACAAATGTATTATAATTTATTCAAAATGCAAAGTAAAAGTATGAAACTTCGTAGATACTGTACTATTTATGCAATGCATCATTTAAATAAAACCAGTAGAGAGTAACAACAGTTTCCGATTAACTACTTGTAACTAAAATTGTAACTTTTGTTTACTTTTATCCTATACTTATCCTGTTAACAACCCCTATATATAGGAATGAAAATAATATGCAAAATGCCGCGTGCGAGATTTTGTGGAGTTGGCACTTTCAACAGGTCTTTTTGTTTTCCAAAGCTGTTATCATTTTTCCTTTATTACTGAGGGGAGAACATCTACTTGATAGTAAAGATCTCGCACATTTATTAAATTGTCAGAGTTACCAGGTTAATTTTCTCTTTTTTTTTTATTTTACACACCCCATTTGCATATTATTTACATTCCTACCTATATACATATGGATTTTTTTATCAGGTATTGATTTGTCTACTTTTTGTTCTTCATTAGCTATTACTTATTACTAGTAATGTCCAAATAATGCATAAAAACGGAGTTAAAAATGCAAATGCAAATGAAGATTAAAAGTCAGAAATGCAAATAAATCAATATAATCGGATATATGTAAAAAAAAATACTTGACTTGAAAATACACTTTTTTATTGAAGTAGATCCTTGTTACACAGACTAATCATCTGATCCCTCAGGTGGTCCTTCACTTACTTGTTCTTCTTGTTAGTGAGGAGGACTTGAAGAGATTTAAGGCTCTTTCGCTGTCCACGGATGTTATGGGGGTGCAACTGAAGCTCGACATAATATAGGAGTCCACCATTAAAAGAGGCACATTCTCCCTAAGGAGCACTGAGCCATTCCTATTCACCTTCTCATTAGCTGGGTTCTTTTTAAGGATCTTCTCCATCTTGTCGGCAAATTTTTTTCAATTAAATAGGCAAATAATGTAATTGAGGTCTCAAAATTCAAAAAATTGCAATTAAATCTTATTTACAAAATTTGAACATTACATGTTATTATCAGAGATGTATAAATACACATTTTAACCGTAGAAATACTTGTTTAATTCACTTTGGATTTAAGTTCTTATGCAGATTTTGATATCAATAGACAATTAAAGGAAATGTGAGCCCATTCAACACTTGATCTTTTACTGATCTTGCGAGTTCTTGGATCCCTTTCCAGCTTGTTTACATTTTTTCTCTACAAAAATTAATTAATATAAATAATATTTCTAAATATGTTTGAGTGAATCCCAATTCAATAAAATGAAAAGTCATAAAAGTTCTTATTTCTAAGTATACATACATGTATAGTTAACCAGATGTTCTCTCATGATATTACTGATGCATTTATGAAACGCATCTGATACGTTAGTGTGTGTGCGTGGGTTTATAAATGACAATACATACTATGTAGTACCTACATATGTACTTGCAAAATGATTTTTTAAAGTCTGTATACACCAATTGTACATTCCCTAATGCAACAATGATAATTATTAATGAAGAAAAATAATTAGGTTCGTACATTATGCATTCATGGATTCTATCCATGTATGGTCACATGTGTCTTTTAAAGATGGATACAATGTGAGTTAATTAAACGTTGATGAATACATTAATATACAAAAAGTAGTTACCACAGTCACGAACGAAGCCTGACATGTGGGTCCATAGTCAACTGAATGCGGGTGGGAGGGGGAGAATTAAAAAGCATCATGTAAAGAAAGTTCATAGAGGCTCGTTCATTCGTCAATGCAAGACTCTGTAACTCCTTTAAAATGATATCACAACTTATGTATATCCATCCAAAATTTATGAAAAAACAAACAAACTATTAATTTAAATGATGGGCAGTGCTGGGCACGTTACATGGAAAAAGTAATTAATTATCCGTTATTAGTTACATAACCCAACTAATACTTATATATATATATATATTAAATAGATAGTTTAAATTACATTATACATATTTCAAATTTTAAGGATAATTGTATTTATAGCGAACGTTTTTTTAGTTATAATAATTATGTTTTATGCATATATTATGCATTTAATTATAAGTCTACTTATAATTCTCTCATAAAAATGTAAATGCTTCAAAAAAGTAACTATTTTATGTATGTATGATATTTATGTACTACACATGTACAGACCTTTACATTATTCTCCAATAAATAAATAATTAACAGCGGTCACAATGGCGTAGAGCAAATACATAATCCAATCATTTTACTTATGTAGATTGTATGATCCTAGGGTCTTCTGAATTATTATTATTATTATTATTATGTTTTTTGGGTAGAACGCTTACTCAGAAATTTCATGCAAACGCCCCTAGACCTAGAGGGTCTGTTTAGCCTAAAAAAAACAGCCTGCAGCACACTGTTTTTTATGCCTATAAAGTTAGCCATAATATTGAAAAGTTTCATAAACAAACAAACAAATAAAAAAGTGAAGAAGGAAGGGACTTGAATTATACTTGACTATCAATGAACGCATAGACATGAATAGAACATTGTGAAATGATTGATGAAGGGAATATCAAAACAGTCTTGTATTAGCTCGTGAGGGTTACTTAACCTTACCCAAGTTCTAAATCGATCATTTCATGAAACTTTTGTCTTCATAGATAAATTCGGCCTCCTAAGTCTTCAAATCTCATTTTAGCCTCAAAATCAGCCATCAGCAAATCAGTCAACCTTGAAGGCCGACAGCATCTAGCCTAGGTCCTTTTATGGGTCAAGTAACTCTTAGTACGCCCTGCCCGTGGTATCCTGGGGAAACTATACACTGTTTCAAGGGATAGCAATTACTGTGGTTGGGTAGGCTTTTTTTTAATCAGATAAAATTTTTTGAACGATATCTTCAAGTCATACAAATAATTTGTTTTTCTGATAATTTGGAAAACTTGGACTCCCTATGGGTAGAACGAAGGGGGAAAATTATTATGAAGTCTGGGATAACAAGGAAGCAGAGAAACTTGGTCCAAATTCAGAAAATTTGTTGGCTCCACCATTCGAAATGACTCATTTCAATATTATTCAATATCCTTATTGAATATAGAGAAAAATGTAAAATCATAAAAGATTGCAAATAGTCCTGAGTAACATAATGATTGAGTTCTTTGCACATATTTTGAATGAGCTAACAATGTTATTTATGAAGTATCTGAGTTATACTAAACTTAAGAAGGTCAAACTAAAAGGTTAAGAATCCAGTTTGTTAAATGTTCAGTACATTTTTTTTTTTTTTTGAAAATATGACTGACTTAAGAGTTTAATCTTGAATAAATATGATTGAGTCATGCTGGCATTAATTGTGGAGCATGCAATAACATTTTGCTTAATCTGAAAGGTGAACATCAAATTATACCTTTAAATGAGTAAAATTTAATTTAATTTATTTCAACTTTGATAAATTATCTGTAGAGAGTAAATGGTCAGTCCTTGGAACATTTGACTTCAAGGGCTGATAAGAAAGTAAAATGGTATATGAACTGACTTTGCTTTCAAGCAAATAATAAAATAAACGATCTTTTTGGAGGAAAGAAAATAACTTTTCCTACGTGAATAAAAGTTTTTGTTCCTCGCTCCATGTTCAAACTATGTACATAAGTAATCGAAGTTTAAATCTGTTCAAATCCCAAAAGTATCTACTGAAAAAATAATAATAAGATTGTTAATGCTATAAAAAAGGGAAGTTGAAAATACATACATTCTTTATAATTCAAAATGTTTTTTCAAGTCTACGAAGGTGTCCTTCAGGCTTAGGTCGTACATATGTGTACATAAATATGTAAAAAAAAATATATTTATGTAATATTATTATTAACTATTGCATAATTTAGTTCCGTTGAGAAGCAACACAATAGAGTAATCAGGAACCTTTTTTGTATTTCAATACAAACATAAGTGCATCATTCATTTTAGTATGTGTACTAAGTGGCATTGAATTTGAGACACTAGGAATAATTTAAAAATGATCCATTTTGACCCAAGGATAACAAGTGCCTTAACAAAAATATTATGAAAGGTTTCATAGGTAGATATATTGTTATTGTGTTCAGAACAAAATGTATTGGAAGTGCAGTTCAAAGCACTAAATAGGCCTCTTAACTTAGGTAAATTTCCTTGGCTACCTTTCCCCCGCAAGATGTTGCTTTTGAGGTACATAAATTTATAGATATACATAAAGTCAAAATTGTATTAAGTGGACAGGGAAGGGAATCTGAAAAAGTGACTGCTTAAACCAGGTTTGCTTTATTTAACAATTATAAAGTGAAAAATAGGGGAATAAAGAATACAAGAGCTACAAAATAAACAGTGTCATGTATTTAAAACTTTTTTCTTTGTGATAAAATATAAATAAAATTAACTTTAATTATAATATGAATATCAATATTGTGTAAAAATTAAAAGTAGTGTAAAATTAAAGCACAAAATTGTTTTTTGACCCATTATTTTGAAAATAACAAAAGGTGTGTCACTCATAGCAAAATAACTCACAAACTAATGAATAAAATATCATGAAATTTTAACAGCAGCCTTTCGAATCTGTGTACTAACTGAAAAAAGGTGAATGCAATAAAACTAGTGCCATCTATGTATTAGGTCCGAAACTTTTCAGCTCATGTAGGTAATATTTGTGTATCAATAGCCAATGATACATGTATGTATATTATAAAATATGTCTAATCTATCAGGGAAAAATTAATTAACTCTTCATACGTTAGTCATTCAACAATCTGATTATGGCTTCTTCTTCTTCTTAATATAATAAACATGACGTTATTTGTATATATTTTTGAAGGATTGATTTGATTAATTTGTAAAAGCTGCTTTTTAAAGATGGGAACCGTGGTCCTCTAGGGATCATTTTTGGAGCAACTGCAGTTAATTTGCAAATAAAGAGGAGTATATCACTTGAAGATCACCCTAATTTCCATTGGTTGAAATAGATTCCTAATTTAGTGTCTAATGATGAAATGATTGGATATTTAACATTGATACATCTAGATAGATTTAATGTTCAACTAATTAAATATCTAACATATGGCTTCAATTATAGAATGAGTATCAATATTTTACTCCTTTTCTATTCACTTAAATGAAGGCAATACTTTGACTATTATTTTCCTATAGTTCCGTGATAATTCAACTCTAACTATATAAGCCACATCGATGATCCGTCTCAATGAGCTTATTTCAAATCCCCAGTAAGCTAATTACATAATTGAATCATTTTATGTAACAGCAAAATTTATGTAATCACTAATCACCCTGCTCCGCTACTCCTTCCCTCCTCCAATCATCTTCCATTTTTCACTCCTACAAACTATTATCTACATAAATATCAAAGCTAAAATAAAAACAGGATTCATTTCCTTGCACCATTTTCAGGCTTTTGAATCCAATAGAGGGGATGCATCCTCTTCCACACAGGATTTTAACTCTGGGGGAATGTATATATGTGCGATTATCCTAAATATGGCCATAATAATACGATCCATTGATGTTCAATCTATGATTCTTTTGAACCAAATTCAAATTTCATTACGTGAAGTCTAGCATTTTCGTTCTTTATGAATCATTTTTTTAGCCAATCTGTCATAGAAAGGACTCCAAGTCCATCTTGCCTGCATTGATTATATTTTTCTATTACAAAAGTGTAAAGATGATGGAATTGTTGTGCCAAAAGACTAACAAAATGTATAAGCGGACTTTCCTAATTTTGAGAGATAGTGTATAACTATTTTTTGTGTTCGGTCCACATGGATATAACTGTGCAATTTCATTGAAATATAGTAATATTTACCTTGAGCCATGTTTTTTTGTTTTTTTAAATGACAAAATTGGATGAGAGTTCCCAAAAGTGTCAATATTTACTACTGTAATCACCCACCAGGGAAATTGAATCAATTAAATATAATATGTTTTTCCTTCGAAGGCTTATTTCAGAGAGAGAGAGAGAGCAAAAAATTATTTTACATTATTAAAAGAAAAACAAGAATTTTTACACAGAGGGATCAAATGGATATTCAAAATCTCATCCGCAAGACGTAGTCAACAACTACATTAAATATACATAAGCCCTTTCTTTTTTAATTCATATTAGGAGTATTTTAGTGGGGAATTTTGAATTATAAATTGGTTTTTGCCATATCTATTCAAAAATGACTTTTGCGGATCAAAATTCCCCATTTTGATGCATCTTGTACCATTTCAATTTTAAAGCTACATATATATATATATATATATACCAAGTATAGATAGTAATCTTACTGTTTCAGAAAGTTCCAGAAAAGCTATAAAGCTCCTTAATTTTTAAGGATATTTTAAACTGTTCTGCTCCCTTTTAACATATACCTTTTTAATTCTAATCTAAGAGATAGACAATTTTTTTTTGTTGTTATTGTAATTACCATAATCTTTATGACGTATACGTATTATAGAATAAAAATATTGGTCGTCATTCTTACGTATTTTCTTCTCCATGAGAAATAATGTCTGAGTAAATAAAATGAGGCTATAATAATAGATGTACATATTAATCAATACATTTTTGTCGATTAGTAAAATGTAAATATTTATAATCAGTTATTTCAATCAACTGTCAACTCCGGAAATCAAGTTTTAATTAGAAGATCTCACAACCTTTTCTCCTAAAAATCTTGAAAAATAAGGCCTCAAATCATTTGGTTGTAAGCCTATTCTTCCCATTGTGAAATTCAAAAGTAGAGAATTGTTTACAAGTTAACTACAGCTATAATTCGAGAAAAGAAAAGCTGAAAATTCGACCTCTGACAACAATTTACAGCGTGGTTAAAGAAGAAGGAAAAAATGAGATACCAACTGAAGCAATAAATTAAATTATTGGTAGCTTAACTTTTTAGACTACAAATCAACATTTCTTACTATTAAGATATCCAGATTTTGCTCAACAGTAGCTTTAAACAACGATGACTACAATGTCCCCTTAGTGTTATGTAGAGAAATGAACCAAAAATTTATAGCAAATCCATTAAATAAATTACATACATAAGGAGAGGTGAGCATGGACATCAAATGAATGCAGTGTACGAACAAACGCATTGTACAATCAATCTCATTGCATCCACACATTATTTTATACACATTACTTATTTATTAATCCTCACTCTCATTACCCATGTCATGTGTACCTCTGTAATGTACATATCTTTCAATGCTTAAATCATCAAACTAATTTGAAAGGATTTTATAAATTATTGAGGATATATCCTCCTACTTATTTAGCTATGCTGCATTATAGAAAAATACAAAAATTAATTCTACGAAATGTTTAAATGTTTAAAAACTTAATTATATTTTGTATATTGTATCATTAATTCAAAGTTTCAAATATTGGAATAAAAGTTATATACAAATATAGGAATTGCAGTCAACTGAATGTGACTGCAATATGACTTTTTCAATTAATTTATATTTCTACATTGTTATTGGTCTGGCTGTAGATATGTACATAGATACTGAGGCTTGAATAAAGTATAAGGAGTATCTAAAAAGAAAGTAACTATGAAATTCACACTACAAGGATTAAGGATTATTATTGACCTTTTTTTGTGATATTTGAGAAAAACTAATTTTGAGGGAATCTTTTTAATATTGGAGTCTATTTTTCATCAATTACCTATGTAACTATAATATCATTTGAATTCTTTTGCTATCCCTTGATGCAACACATTAAAGTTCAAAGCTCACTCATTGAGAAGATATTATAAAGGTACAATATTCGGTATCAGTTGCAACAAGTGTTGCAATTACATATATTCTCAGTATTCTTTATTCTTTAATGTGTGAGAGTATGTGCACTGATCACTCAAGTGAAGTGAATTTCTTTGATTTATGAGAGGGGATTTTCACCTGACGTCATCAAGGTTGCCATGTTGGGTACATAAACAACCAAAACCTTATTTCCTTAGAAGAAAGTGAAAAAATGAAGTACTTCCGTGAGTTTGAATGTCACAATGGACCCTACAAATGAAGGGCCTTAAATCTATGTACACCATCAGTCAAAAGTATATCTCTCTTTATTAATTATATCTCATATGTGTTAAAAATATGTATTGACATCATGAGTAAACATTAATTACTTTTGCAAGGAGCAGATAATATTCTCCAATAATCCTACTTTGCTTATTTCTAATTCATTTGACTGTCTCCGGTCTTCCTTACCCAATAAAACCATAATTTTAGAGAATCAGAGTAAAAAAAACAATGCATATTTTATAATGTGGTTTCATTATTTATAAAAGTTGCTAGAGACTCAATAAATAATAATGCTAAAGTAATATGCATACTAAATTACCTACAAGAAGGAATCCACTCATATCTACCATATGGTGCATATTTAAAAAAAATTCAATTTACAATGTAATCTTACTAGACAAATAAAAATACCACTTGCCCTGTGAAAAATGATTAAATATACTTTTTAAACACATAAATATATAGCTAATATGAAATTTTACAATTCAAATAGACTCTTCTATGGCTAGCAGTCATGTGATGCTATCCCAAGAAATGAATTTAAAAATGGATAAAAAAAATGGATTAAATAAAACAAATGGTTCTATGAGAAATCGCTACAAGGATTTTAGAGTGAATACAAACATGTATTTAAATTTTTTTATTACTGAACATATGTATGTAGATTATATTTTTATGATTTGAATATCTTGATGAGCTAATATTTTGGATATGAGGGAATTACTTCATACTATATTAGGATAACAGCAGTAAACAAAAGTTTGTCCCAATTTGAATAATTTACTAGATTCTAAGGAACATTCCTGGATCTATGTTGGAAGAAAAGTTAGAAACTTGAGAGTTTGAGACCCTGTCATTTTGGCATCATAGTAAAACAAAATCTTTTTATAAGATAATTATTTATTCATATGAGGTAAACAAATAGTCGTGGCGTTTCCTATTTTTTTAAATAAATCTTTCCACTCCTCCTCGATATCTAGTGCTGTTAGGAGCACTGTCACTTCCGATTGTTTGAGTGAATATGCACTATAAGGCTAAGCAATGATTGCAGTTAGCTTATTGGCTATGTGATCTGCTATTCCTAATATCAAAGTGAAATGCTCAATATATAGAGAGAGTCGTGCTTTGATATAACTGTTGTGTGCTCTTCTAATGCTTCTTGTTTATCGGCCATTGAAAACTACATTGTATTATTTTTACACCCATCAAACATAATACATATTAACCCATTTTAAAAAAATAATGTTTTGCTATAATTGTTTGTATTTTTTTTCTTTCTGGGAGTGAGGGTTTTGTGACCAATAACAAATTTTCTGGGGTATAAATTTTTAAATCCTTAAGAAGGGCAGTTGGTGCTCACAGTCATACCATATCTCACAGATACTTCACTTGAATTCTGTAAGTTTCGTTACTTGGTTTTTTCCGTAACGAGCAGTTCATCTTGAATTAAAGAATCATTATCAATTATATTAAGGGCTTGTTATCCATGTCATCTAAATGTTGAGCTTTCAAACTAGTATTTCTTTCTTTCTCGAGTCTTTGTTTTTCATTCTCAATTTGCTTTATGCTCATAAGATTCGTAATTTTTTTTCTCAGAGGAGACCTATGTAATATTTTTTCTTCTCTCTATTAAATTTGATATATTTTAAATTAATTGCACTTCATACCAGAACTTAGAAGAAGTAACTGTTTTTGATGGGACAGAAAAAAAATGTTTCAGGGTATTCTTACCAATACCAAACCACAACTAGTGATGCATCATACTTTTGAATTTGGTTAACTTTTCCAAATAGCAAAACACTTTGATGTATATAATAATGAACATTAGCTCAAATAAGGAATCCTTTTACCCACCTTTCCCCCTTATTATGGTAAACTGTTGTGCAGAAACTCGGTTTTGTGAATGTGAACTTTGTAACAAATGTATACATAATATTTAAAAATAGTGTTATTTTGTGACACATTCTGATGCCATTTGATATGCTGTCGACTCTCCAATACTGGAATGAATGAAGAAGCTTTTATTATTTTGCTGTATATTCCCAAAGCAGTTTTTATTTAATCAATTTGAGTTTAAGAATGATTTAAGCATTTGTAAGTCATTTAATATGTCAAAATATGTCTATTTAATAGATGAGCCTTCTATGAGATTTAAGAAAGAATGATGACAGCTTCAAAAACAAAAATAAATGCATCATATAGCTCATCAACTGAGACAAGCATATATATATATATATATATAAAACGCTTGCTGAAAAGGGCTCTTTTTGTACAGTTCTAATGATGACTTTATAATTTATATATTATTTTATATAATGCATAACTTTGAATTAAAGAATAAGTAGTTTAGATGTAACACATATTATATTGCTTTTTTCATAAGTCGTTAATTGTAGATCTTGCACAACAGAAAAAAAATAAACCATCTTTTCATAATATATGTATAGCAACAAAACTCATGTTTAATAAATTTAATGTCAGACAGACTTCTATTTCATAAATGATCTCGGGTCCTCATCATAGGTAAAAAAAAAAAAAAAAATTACTGTCAGCTATGACATTTATATATTTTTTTTGAATGATCCATTTAATTTGATTTAAGATTACTATAAATTTAGTTCTATTCCTTCCCCGTTCTTATTTTGTGATACTAAACGAATATATTTAGAACAGGAAAAGAACCCAGGAAAAAGTCACAACAAAGTTTTTTTTTTGTTTTTTTCTATAAAAAAACTTACTGACATTAGAATATATAATACCCATATGTTTTGCACCTACACCTAATTTATGGTTGAACAAATAAATTCGTTTATACAAATTTGCACAATGAATAATCAAAAACCGTAAATACAAGTCATTGATTGAGAATGTCAAATCGAGTTTACATAGATGATTCTGCATAATTTTTTTACGTGAAGTATTTTTGTAAGGGGAACTTTTTTTAATCCTCGTAAATAGGTACTAGAAGGAACTAAGTAAATCAGGGCAACTTCAATTGACAACACCCATTAGCAAAAGTAGTAGGAAAGGGGCAAAATTATGTTAGATATTGTGATCGTTGATCTTTTTGTTCTCTTGGTTTTTTGTCCTCGAGGGGGTTTGTCCACCAGACTTTTTTCCCATCCCAGTGTCACTTTAATAGCACGTCTGAAGGATGTCGAGATCAACCCTGTAATAACTCAAGAGCTAAGCTATCACAAAAGATGCGTCCCTGGTTGCTGTTTGTTGACTTTTTTTTAATTTTTTTTTACATATCTATGCGAAAATCATTCTGCGTCTTTTTTAAAAAAGCTTCACCACATCTTAACAGTGTTCTGTTTGCTCATTATTTCTACATTTATATTAATAATAAGAATAATGACTAAACGGCTTACAACTAAAAAAGAAGGAAAGTTGTTTCATACATGTTGATTGCTGTAAATTACTAAAGTACCCATCAAAGTTATAGAACAACGAAACATTCCGAAGGAGAAGGAAGCTCTCCCCCACTCCTTCAAGATGTCGCTTTTGTGGTACATTGATATTATTTGTCTTCCCTTCGCAAAATTCACCATGTTTTAATTTAATGTTTAACAGGGTAAAATCATGGAGGTTGCGTAGTCAGTAGTTATAGAGTAATTTCTGCGCCCCCTAGTGGACAAAAAAGTTGCTTCATCTTGTTTAATTACTCTAGTATCTAACTATGTACATATATACTGCATTAATGCTTTTTAAAAAGGCCCACTTGCAAACAGCACTTATTAAGGCTCCAATGATTTAAAGGTTGTTAATAAATCAATTTTACACGAATAAACCAAAATATATTAATTGCATTGTTGCCATGAGGGAATAAAAGATGTATAATACAATATATATATTATTTCATAAGATGAATGGATACTATTACAACTTAAAAACATAGGAGTTATGTGCCCTGCTCATACTTGATACCATTATCCAAGGTAATTTGAATGTCAATTTTTAAATGAACACTTACGTACAAAGAGCAAGTATTTTCCTATGTCAGTAGATAGGACGTCCTGAAGCAGCTATAATTGTGCATACATAACCAAAAAAGCTATAGCTAGAATTGCAAAACAATTCACTTAAATGTTTTTTGTGGATTCTAGTTATCTTTGTCCAAAAACCAACAATCTCATGATACTTACTTGGTTTTGCAATTTCTTGATAAACTAATACCATACTTTAAAAACCCTTTGTACCATACAAAACCACTGCATATAAGGCTAACATCATCTACTTTAATTTTTTTTATAAGCATTTAATTCACTTTTTTAACTAATGAGGGGCCGTTTGAAACTCTTTAGCTAAATGCAAAACATTGATTAATTATAATCATAAATGAACAAAAAGGATGTGTCAAGTGTTCATCAAATGCTCAAGTAAGACTACGATCAATTTGGAATTGATTTTTAATGGACAACAGGAGGAATAATTATTTTGATATGAGATGATGCAACCGCAAGTGATCTGTAGGTACTTCAAGAAACTACATCTAATCAGATATAGTCAAAAAGTAATTTCTATATACAACAATAAAAACCCTCAATGACATAACTGTAAAAAAAAGCAGGGCCTACGTTTTTTTTTTTTTAGAATGAGCTATAGTCAGATGTTTGGGAATACCATCAATAACCTTAGCCTTCCTCTAAAAGTCATTTTCCCGTTAGTTGGTGATGTCAAACTTCATTGAAATTATTTTGAAATAAGAAAATGTCCATAATCTTCAGTTTGTACCTGTGCTTCGAGTTCAACAGCATCTTTCTACATCAAAAGTTTAATTTTTCTTTTTTATATGATATGAGAAAATCATACTAAAGCAGTTGAACTGAAATAATGAAGTCATAACATGTCTAAAGTACAAAAATAATAAGAAAAAAAATCTCTATAATACATGATATTTACCTAATTACGTCAATCAAGATTATTTATTATTTTTGTTGGATGATATGGCTACACAGACAATGGTTGTCATAAACAATCAACAAGCTCTTTCGTAGTAATCTATCAAAACAGCGTTTCTGAAGGAACCTTGTAAATTACATAATCTATAGCGGAAACAAGAATGCTGAAGATATTTTTGATAGAGAAGAAGTAATTAACTTCAGATTCTACGAAAAAAGATAAGAGGATCTAACTATACTTCTATACCTTTTCAAGTTCAATATGGGAATAAGTAAGTTCAATATGGGAATAAATAATAAAAAAACAATATTCATGAAATTTAACATAATAATACATTTATTAGAATCTCATGTCAACAGAACTAATCACATGTACAAAACGATTCTGGACGCTAGCAATACAATTACTACAAATCTTAGTAGTAATTTCATTTAGTCCTTCTTCAATTAAGAGCTTCCAGAGCTCTTGATCTTAGCTCCAAAATGCTGCAATCATTTCTTTCAGCATTTAGAATATTCTCAATTTTTGTAGCTAATTCTCTTTTCACAAAGGCTTTTAATATTGACCAAATATGCTCAATTGGATTGAGCATAGGACTGTAAGACCCAAGTTTAAAAATTTTGTGAATGTAAAACTCCTCTTCATTCAAAACATCTCCAATCCTGGAGTGTGCCGGAGCATTATCAATTACATGTACTACTGGTCCTCCATATACATTCTTTGTTTTTCTTAAGCATTCACGCACCCACTCAATTGCTTATTCCCATATTGAACTTGAAAAGGTATAAAGAGTGTCTATAAATAGTTTATCTCTAACGTTAATTAATCTACATACAATCTATAGTTTTTAAGGAAAGAGAAAAACTGAGTTGAGGGATCATACAATGAATGTACATAATGAAGGTAGTGGGAGATATGTTATTTTTTATTTCAGGCAATTTTTGGTTCATTGTAAAAATATTTGAATATTTCTTATCCTGGGGTCATTAGTAGATTTGCAAGAACTTTGTATTATATGTATGCATGTATGTATATCGTTATTCTGATATACATACAAATGTATGAACAGTATTTTTTATATTCTATCTTCATATATGTAGACATGTATGAGCTTCCATATATAAACAAATATCAAATGAAATGTGGAAAATCAACTTTCTCACCCCCTAATTTCAAATATCATTTTTGAAGTCAATCGATTGCGTAAAATAAAAAATAAAACCTTTCAACTCTCTCTAGCTCCTTTAATCAATTTATATTATAATTTAGTTTAGTGTAAAGTCAAATTTGCTAAATTTTATTGATTAAAGTCTCATTTTTCAGTTGGTACTTGAAGGTAGGAATCAAATTTTTGAATAACCTATTGAAAGTTGCAGACCATCATGTCATTTTATTTTTATAAAACTTCCCTCCACACTTTAAATTAGTTCTGGTGCCTCTCTTGAAGAGAATGAGGAATTCATCGTTGCTAATTTATACTCAAATATGGGTCATTCCATGTCAAATCAATCACCCATCACCTTCAATTTTTTTTGGTAATTTGGCATATATTTAGGTATGGAGGGTAAAATGGAAAATAGGGTGGAGCGGGGAAGTTTAACTATTCTATTTTCTTTCTTTCCCCTCATTTACAAAATAAATTCAAAAAATTGCTCTATCTACCTTCAAATTTAAATCCATAGCACGAATTTTTACTGATGAGACAGCGAAGTCAATATTTGGCCTTCAAAAACTATAGCACGGTATGCCTCAATTTTGCCCAAATTTTTATCTAGTTTATAATGAACATATTCAATATGTTTGAGAGGTGCATTCGATTCTTCATGTGTGTATTTTATTTTAGTTCTAGTATACTTAATTTTATACCAGACTTTTTTGGATCTTTTTAAATAGCTATTGCAATAGCATTTGGATTTAATAAATGTTTGATGTAGATTGCACACATATTTAGTCAATCATCTTATGAATATTATAATTATTTTGAGAGAGAAGGCCTATTTTAAAGAAAAGTTTCTTTGAAATAAGCTGGAATCCTCAAAATAAAGCATAATTTCATTCTATAAATTGTTCGATATAACTTTGAAGTATTAAAAAAATAATACATATGTTATATTGTTCATACATGATTCTTAAAAAGTTTTACAATTAATTTTTTTCAAGATGCACAATTTAATGCGAATCAAATGTTTTTGTATCCAAAGCTTGACAAATTAATTAGTTTTTTAAGAGTAATGAGTAATTGACATCTTTTACCGATTAATACCGATATAAGTAGATATTTGAAATATAAAAATTGAGTACTTAATTAGATTGCCTTTTAAATATGAAGAAGAAGTCATCAAATTGTAAAACAAAACAAAAATATATTGAGTTAAAAATTGACCGATTAATCAGTTATTAGTTTTGTAAGGCAAAAAAAAAAGAATCGAGTCAGCTTATAAAATATTAAATAAATATTTGCTTGAGCTTTAATCTTCACAATTATATATATATAGTAAGTTCAAATTATAGTGGAACTAAAATAAATCTTAAATAAAAGATGAAAAGCAAAATAAATTATTTCTGAATGTATTATATCATATAAAAGAAGAAATGCGCGTTATATACAATACATTTATTTTCCCCATTTATTTGTTCTTCTTTTATGTTACTATAAGTACATTTCGAGAAATTATGTTCAAATACACTTTAAAGATTGTTTTATTTTAATGATATATGCATGTATGATATATTATAGTTAAATTTACTTTCATTATTTACTGAAAGCCAAATAATGATGCCCATTTATCAGTATGGATTTCAAAAATTGTATATTGAACTCTTGAAAACAATACATTTAGATTTTATTTAACATTTGATTAAAATTTGAAAATTGTAAAGTAACTGCATCATAATATTTATAAGATATTAAAACAAAATTATTAACAATAAATGCATTTAATATTATTTAAACAATTTAAACAGATGATAAATAAATATTAATAGTTATAAAGAAATTCACGCAACCCTCAGCGCCCCCTAACAGACAAAAAGTCTTCTCTTGGCCAATTAAATTTGATCACATTGTCATTTTTTTTTCATAGCTTTGGGATAGTTAAATATGCATACATTGCATTATCTATTGGGCTGTTTTCATCAGTTGACTCTTATCTAATTTAAAGCAAATGACTCTGTATATTAAGGCTTTATAAGCACAAAGCATTAGAAAGCAGATATTTCACGGATTCACAGGTGGGAGCGTGCCACGAAAGGTGAGTAGAAAAAAAAATTGTTTTTTCGCTCAAATTTTCGCACATTGCAATTTGAGGAATTTTTATTTATATATTGTTTTGTAAATTCATATATATATATATATATATATATATGTAGTATAGTTGTATTTTCCTACAAAAAAAAATTAATTCATTTTGTTTTCTGTCAAATATGTATTTGAAAACTAGACATGGACTATTTTGATACCAAAAATACGGGTGCTTTTATTACTATTCTGATGTCTAAATTGCTTCTTTTTTAGATATAGTTTATTTTGTTTCATTTATCTCTTTTACAACGTTTCAATGGCTAAATATATGAATCTTGATAAAAATCCAATCGTAGTATATAATTTCCTAGTATTGATGGGCCCACAAGCTCTAAGAACTCCTATTACATAAAATAAAACTACAGCGTAAATGAAAGATTTGATTATGTCACATAATATTCCAAAGTAATATGTGAAATAGGAACCAGTTAACATATTCGTCCCAGGGGGAAGCATTTTGATATGTTACATTCTAAATATCTGTAATACATAAATGAGTTTGTTATGTGAATGACTGAAATTTTTTGTGCCAAGGCTCTAGTTAGAAACGAATAGATCCTTGTAGCTGATATTCTAAAACGTCATGATTGCTAGTATTGCGCCCTTCTCAAACGTTCATCAAAATGTCAGGGCTTCTTGTATCATTCATTCTAATTTTAAAGCTAAGGGTCAAATAGCGTGACTCTGTAATCTTATTCATGCATAGGTAAAAAAAAAAAAGACTACTAAGTCCACTTTGTCTTCAAAATTATCAAGTTGCCTGTTATGAGTTCCACACAAACAGTAATCTTCATTTATTGGATCGACTAAAAAACCCAATAATTTGATGATAATAAAATAAGGAGAAAACGGATATCATGCTTAACTTCATTTGAAGCAGCATATATGTACATATGTAGAACGCTTCTCATACATCTTAAAGTTATTTTTTTTTGTTGTAGAGATTAACATTTATACAATCATAAAATTACATTAATTGGTTCATAGCTTTAAAATAGAAAAAGCACAAAATGTACGGCAAATAGCGTCTTTTAATGCTCTTCAGCACAGTCCAATCACAAAAACTACATTATCCCAAAAACTAGACACTTGTTTTATCACTCTTATAATTACAATTATTTTTTTAAAAGTAATTTGATCATTTACTGTCAAAAAAACTAAAACACATATAAAATACAAATTCTGGCTATATTGTTTATCAATAAAGCAAAAAGTATCTGTGATCTATGTAACAATGTGTAGGAATGTAAATAATATGCAAATCGGACTTGTAAGAAAAAAAGAAAGAGAAAATCAACCTGGTAACTCTGACAATTTGAAACAATAAATAATAACATAGATAAGAGGCAGAAAATTAACTGAAATTAATGTCAGGAAATTATATATTTTTAACTAATAATAATTATACGAGGACTTGAGCCCTTTTTGTTTACATTTTATTTGCTTTATTAACCTTAATGCATGTATTCTTCCTTCATGCGAGATCTTGGCTATCAGGTAGATGTTCTCCTCTCAGTAATAAAAGAAAAGTGATAACAGCTTTGGAAAACAAAAAGACCTGTTTGAAGAGCCAACTCCACAAAGTCTCGCACTCGGCATTTTGCATATTATTTACATTCCTAACAATGTGTGTCCAGTATACATATAAAAGACAAGGAAATTTCGCTTCAGGAATATTTTGAATTTTCGTTTTATTTATTGTTACAAGTTAAAACTGTATATTTATCGTTGTAATCATCACAAGAATCTTTTTCAAACGCACAAGGACTTTAACTTCATTCAAATCTCCCTTTTAATCATAAAAAAATAATATCTTATATAAGTACATTACCTCTTGATCCTCATTCATTTATTCTTAAATATGTTCATTCATTTTATCCACAAGAGTAAAGACAAAATAGGAATCTATAAATTTCTTGTAAATCCTACAAAAATACCAACTTTCAGATTACACAAATTTCTCAGAATTTGCTCTAAGAATTTTGGGATTGTTAAATGATAGTAAAATGAGATCTTTCTCGAAGGCTTGCCTCAGAAAGGGCAATTATGTTCTATAAATCTATAAATAATTACATATTTTCCCAGAAATCTCATTACCCTTAATTTCCCTTAGTTATATAAAGTATGATTATTCAAGATAAGAAAATCAACCTTTACTCACAGCTAAGACACAATGGTAAAGGTAAAGTTCTAACTTAAAATACAAAAGAAAAAAGAAAAAAAATGTCGAATTTGTCCAACGGTAGAATCGTCCATCTAAATGTGTAAATTTTCATCCAATTTCGACCAAAAAATCCACTAGAAATCAATGACTCACGGTAGAGCTACTTAAGTAGTAGGAGCAGAAGAATTTCAGCTGGTTTCTTAATATTTTTGCGCACTACTACTTAAGTAGTTCTACCGAGAGTCATTGATTTCTAGTGGATTTTTTGGTCAAAATTGGATGAAAATTTACACATTTAGATGGACGATTCTAACGTTGGACAAATTTGACGATGGACGATTTATTCCTAATTAAGGATTCTTATTGGACGCTCGACATCTCATTTGGAAGCTGAGGATCTCATCTCTTTAATGCATTCCTTGTTAATCCATTTTATGAAATATTCAACGAATTCTTTAAGCACAAAGGATTATGCTGACTTTTGGGCCTACTCCCATTGGGTCAAAACAAAGACTGGAAATGGAATTTGCATTAAATACACTAGCAAATCTTTTTTTTAATGTACAAAATGAGTATTCTTCTAGACTTAAATTGAAGTTGGAAAATGGGCCAAATTAGCTCATAAAGTAGGGTCCAATTTCTCAAAAAACCATTGGACTCTCTCAAAAAAAGAAAGATTTGAAATCAGTGAGCAGAATTGAATAACTTGTATTATACTTATACCCCTTAGGATTTTTTATTGTTGACCAGTGTTATGTTCTTTACAAGAATGCAAATTCTTATTACTTTATTTATTATTTAAAATCATGTAAATAAAGGACCTTGTAGAGGAGAAAGAGGAAAAAAAACACACAAAAACTTGCATAATATCTAAATCCTGGCCATGTTAGTTATCAATGAAATAACATGACTTTGTGATTTATACAAAGATGATTCCACAGTTAAAAAATTATATTTAACATGTAGTTTCTCAAGATCTTGGAAGATAACTAATCTACTTAGCTTGAATGATGCAGTAAATTATACAACGGCCGGAATAGGCATATTTGGACGTTTATTTGATTGTTTTACTCTTTCTTCTGGTATGGAAGCCTTGAAAATTCATATTGATCGGGTCCTAATAGCAACATGGACAAAGAAGTACCAATTGCCTA
This sequence comes from Lepeophtheirus nordmannii, assembly GCA_963680855.1. Lineage (NCBI taxonomy): Eukaryota > Metazoa > Arthropoda > Copepoda > Siphonostomatoida > Caligidae > Lepeophtheirus > Lepeophtheirus nordmannii. The sequence continues at coordinate 32,352,418 of OY804522.1, read as the reverse complement.
AAATAAAAAATCTATAACATTAAAGTTTAATATTATACTTTGTGAGGGGGGGGGGGGGAGAGGCAAATGTTTATAACGACTTAAACTTATAAATTATTGAAATACATTATGGTTGATAATAATAGCATTTTTTTGGATGATGGGCAGTCTCTTTTTTTTTTTTTTTTGGATGAAGTGACTGTCATTCATAAGGATTAGTTGCAAACCAAATTCAAGAACCAAAAACCTATCCTTTGAAATAATAAATGGTACATACTATCAGCAGTGGCCATTTGAAAAAATACTGTATACACTGATACCCGTAAAATGATTATAAAAATTTCAGTTGTCAACCTGCTTATCCTTGAGGTATGTTATTATTATTATTATTATTTCCTGTTCCTACACCAACTTACAACCTATATGAAAAATTCTAAAAAAATCTTCACATACAAAGATATGCTGACTGTCAATTATAATTTTATCTAATATCTTACGTACTCCATTCTTCGGTATTGTCTTTTAAGGTGATAGAAATAAAGAAAATTTCTTATAGATCCCAATATCTCCGTGACGGACTCTTTCTTTTATACAAGTACATAAGTTGTTTATACCATTAATTAAAAGAACTAATTAAGTAGGATTAAATTTATTCCTCGAAGTAAAAGAATAAATCATTTAAATAGGAATAAGATATCCCAAATCACTATTTGTTAATCTGGAGAGTAAAGTCTATCTACTCACAATTCATCAAGATAATTTTAGATAATTCACTATCTAAAATTGAAATTTGACTTCCAAAACATCTTTGGATTTGATGCAAAAATTCATCACTTGTATTCTTAGTCACATAGGTGGCTCACAATCATGAAGTAATGATTTTAGAGCGTTTGCACTAATCATTGGAAAAATCAGACTTTTTTAATTTTTTTTCTGTAAGTTACTGTTACAAAAATCATTGGAGATCAGGCAGGATCAAAGAGTATAAACAATGTTGTGGTCAATATCACATTACCAGGGATTAAAACTTTGATGGATCGATATCCAGACTTTAAGGGATCTAGACGTAGAGGGGAAAAAAAATATTGTGTTTTTTAGATAATGCATTTTTTTACATAGTTACTTTAATTTTGGTCATAACATCGATATTTTGAGGGGTAGAAGAAAAATTGGTCTGTAGAATCACATCACTAAATCTTTTAGAGCGAATGTCATTAACTTGCAAACTGCAAGGCAATCGTAACCGATGTTATTGATTTAATACTTCCTTATTTAAAAAAAAGGTACAAAATTTCATTCCTCAAAAATAAATTTAAAATACATAGGTTTTTTCTTAGTTCTACTCGAGTTTCGTTTGTTTTAAAATATCATTTTAAATAAATTATCAATAATTTAAAGAATGAAAAAAAAAAAGAAAAAGAAAAAGGAATACTTTGATCTACAGCGAACGATAAGATTATTTTTTGACAAAGTATTTGAGGGTTAGGTGTTGGAGTAATATCAATTCTGTTGAATATCTAAAAATACGTTTCTCTTATAACAATATCATAAAGATTTTGGGACAATTTTTCCAAGTGTGTATGGACATTTTGCTTAATAAAATATCCAATATATTTTATTATGATTCATGGAGCTAAGGATTTATGATTTCCATTTATTTTGCTCCGAATTTGATACAGCAAATGCTGAGTAATTTGCTATACATTTGCAAAATTGAGTGGTTTTTGTGATTTCATTTCATACTAAGGATGTTTTTATAAGAAGAATAGAATGAACATTTAATTTAAATGCTCTTCGTTTATTCTGTACACGACTAAAAGTCAATTCAGCAGTGTTTACATACAATTTGTATTCTATGATGAAGCCCTCGAATAAATTGTTTAAGGACTACACGTATATTTGACTTTTCCAAATTTAGTTTATTAAGCTCAATGGAAAAAATGAGGTGCTTCATCGGAGAATACTGTAGATTAATTAATACTCATGATGGCTGATTCCAAATTAAAAACTAATGTAAATATATATATGTATATTTAGCTTTATTGAAGTCCACTTCACATTAAAAATGGCTTTTCATAAATTGATTATTTGGCAAAATAATCCATGCACCAATTTGCAATAGACCATATAATTTTGGGCTATTTGTTTTCTTTGTTTTTTTTTTTTAAGGAAAGGTAAAGAGATGCAATGAAGACTGGTAAACATCAAAATATGACAAAAAAACAAAAAACAAATTCTAGAGGACTCTTTCATCACATGAGTTGAATATTTGTTTTGATACACTTATGATTTCATTTTGTGAGACAAGATCAATTAACTTTTTATATAATTAAACTGTTGCTTTTTTTCAGTCAGATTTTAAAACTCCATTGTCTACACATATGCATTGAATAAATAAATATTTACGGACGAAACAAACTACCTGGGGTACGTTACTACAGAATATTTCTTCTCTTTTCTGTTTCTCCAAGAGAGTTGATTTCTCCTCAAAGAGAAACGTCAAGAAACGAAGGGGGAAAAAGTAAGGAAAAATAATATACTCTTTTGTATGTATATTTACGAGTATCGATTAAACTCTTTCATCAGTAGCTTTCAATCCGGTGAATAGTGAATTTGAAATCCTTTCAAAGAGGAAGAGCAAGAAATATATACAAAGAAGCAGAAGACATTTTTACCGTTTAATATTACCAAAAAAGTTTTTTTTATTTAACAATTACAGCTATTAAGTAAGATATTATTTTCTACTTATACTTCTAGGCTTGGATTGAAAATAAAGACTCCTTTTCACTTTCTTTAGTGTCGTGTTGTTATTGTTGTAACTATACTGGGAACATATTTTGATCTACAAAGTCAGATTCCTTTAAAAATATATGTAAGAGATTTTATGGAGAGTACAATTAATTGACTTCCACGAGAAACAAATTTGGTCCAGACATCTGTGACAAACATTTTATTCAAAATTTATTCTTCTTTACAAGGGCAAGCATCTCTTTTTCTCACAAAACCACACAGTTTCTTTCAAAATGATTCTTATTTTGTAGATTTTAAAATCATGCCCCTGGAATAGTTTTAAAAATGACGACACGTCACTTGTGAAAGCAAATCCTAAGTCATTCTATTTTTTTTGTATATTTCCGTACGTCTTATTGTATAATAACCTATTAGTAGCGTAGCTACGTTTTGAGACTTAGGAGGGGCCTAGGATTCTACAAATCCAGTTTAAGAGGCTTTAGCACCTCAAAGTCCCTTTTACTAATTTGTATAAACAAACTGAAGCTTAGAACTCTATTTAGACATTTTGTCACTTCTTTAATTCCATATTAATTCAATGGTTTGTTTGTTTTTCAATCCTTTGTGTACAATAAACAAAACTGGCTTGAAATTTGAGCTCTCCCCACGAAAGATTAATATAAAAATGAAAATTGTAAAGGGACAGTGAATTTTGTAACTCATTAGACGAGAAGAAGAATTATTTATGTACTCATGATCTCCTCTATTATAATCGAATTAGACTGCCACTGCTGTAATATTCATACCAAAGGTTTTTATTCATATTATGTACTATATGTAGGTATATGTAATACCCCTAAATAACACCTGAAATCAATTTCATACAACTTAGAAAGCCCTTGATCGATATCCATTCTTTTAAAGATTTAATGAGAATGGACATAAATTACAGATGGGAAATGGAATTTTTTTATCATTTATTACAGCAACAAACTACTTAAACGATTTAAGGGATTTAACAATTTTATATATTATTATAAAATGTTCATCACTACCTCTTGAAAAAAAAAAAAAAAAAAAAAAAAATGACATCCATAAAGTCTTACTTTAGGTTATGAAAAAAAAGAAAAAAATATTTAGACTTTTATTATACCAACCTATCTCATACTATTCTCGTTTAATTTAACATTACCTCTTATATAATTTGACAAAGTATGAAAAGGACTTGAATTATGGCTCCAATAAAATATTTGTGGAAATGATGGTTGAATAAGGTACTTTGAAAAATATTGTGCTAAGAGAGAAAATTCATATTATGTAATTATGTAAAGGACGAAGTACTTTCTTAAAAGATGAACTACAATAAGAGTCTGGATTAATAGGCTAAATACCTATAACGAGTGTGAATTTTTATACAAAATAATTAGATGGTTGTCATTTTATGATTCTCTCAAAAATCTTAAGGGTCCAATTTAATGATACGCAACAATGTTGAACCGAACTAATAAACTCATTCATACAAAAATTGATCTCTTCAGATAATCAATAGTCCCAATACATTGTACATACATATATTTATTTAAGTAGAAGTATTATGAATTAAAAACAGAATTCTTGTGTGTAAAAAAGTAGAGAAAAAGTAAGAAAACAAATTATAATTTATTAAAAAAGCAAACATTGATTTCTATAAATTCAACTAAAGTTGTTTTAAACTTTTTTTATTTTATTTTTTTGACAAGAAAAGAAAGTAATATTAAAAAAAAAAAAACTGTTGACAGATGTGTGCATGCTTTACACCATGTCTAATAATAATAATAATAATAATAAAAAAAACCCTAAAATTCACATATAGAAAAAAAAAACCCACTCTATTCAAAAGGTTTAATATTTTGATACTTAATGACCCTTTCATCGTTTTTGGCTCTCTAACCCCAGAGTTACATCCAAACATAGCAATTACTGCTCAAAAAAAAAACCCTACTCAAATGAGATATATCAAAGTTTATTCTGTACATACATAGAGTCCTTATGATTGATGTACATACATCCAAAGTTTTACATTCATATGCAAATATCTAAAGGATTTGTAGAGCAAAAAACATACTGGACGGTGAGCCTAACACAATTTATCTTACTTTTGATTTTTGCATATCCTGGGATTTGAGTCTAGAAACTAACAGTTGATAATTGGGATAATTGTTTTTCCTATGAGGTCGAGAGGAATTAGGGTAAATAACTACTTGAATATTTTCACTAACAAATGCTTTTTATGCTTCAAACTACCTAAAGCAACAAACAGTGTTTTTATTCTATTTTAAAAAAAAACCTATTTTACTATTAAATAAATTCCTTAAAAAAATCATATTTCCTTTTCTCTCTCTCTCTCTCTTTAAATTTTTATATTATTTAAATATATTTTGACGTCCCTATAATTAACGATCCGCTCTATAAAATGTATGTATGTATGCATGCTAATAATATTTTGAATAAAATGAATATAAATGATAAAGCAACAAAAAAAAAAAAAAAAAAATCAGACCCAAGCTTTATAATGACACACAATATCTTATAATGGATATTGAATGAACGTGCTTTTCACGAATCTCCAATTAATATGAATACTTTTTCAATCAGCTAAAGTTTTTTGAGCATGTAGGACTTGGGAAATATGTATATTCTTTGATTATAATTTTCAATTCGATTGTAGACTTTGAAATACATTTTAGATATCCAAGGATCAAAGCAAGTCAAACGGAACTAGTGCAACAGACTATTTTTAAGAAAAAGCAGTCAAAGAGCTCTCTTTTAAGTAAATACATATCTATTGATGAAGATACGATATGTATTGACTTAGTCATTATTGGTAATCTCTTTGAAGCACTTACGAACGATCATTTGATTTGATCCACGGATCCAATGGAGTAAAAATCAGTCATTTTACAAAAAATGATACAAAGTTAACCTTTTGGTTGTAGTTTGCTCATTATGTCAGGAGGTTCTTAAACAATTAATATAATTTTTATTAGGGTGTTTGCTATATATATATACACAAAACATAAACAAAAAAAAACCCTCGAAAATCTAAAAACAGTTAAAAGCTTTTATAAGTAGACAAAAAAATATATAAAAGCATGAATTGTTGATATGGCCATGATTACTAGCTTTTTTCACCGTCTACAAAGATTAATTAGTTATTATTAGTTGGAAAATAATGATCAAATATTAATATTTGAGGGAGATATTTAATGAGGACACCTAAATATTATCCAGAGAATAGATATACTTTTCCTTAATTATGACTGCTCATGTGATGTGATGCAAGTTTACTGTTTGATTGATTATGTTGATTTTACTCTCATTTTACATTAATAACTTATTACTTGAATGCAGAAATATCTTAAATTGTATGTGAATTGTATTTCTTTACTATTTAAAAACCATTAAAATATTTTTCTATGTATACAGAGAAAAAATTAAATCAATCCTTTTTTTCCCCCTTAAGCTTAACTAGGCTTGACCTTATTGCAAAAATAGATAAATAAATATATATATATTAATATTGATAACATAAATATCAACATAAATTATTTGCAAACATAATATTAAATATGAAAAACAGATATATGCCTTCGTAGTCTGTGCATTCGAAATTAAAAATAAATGTGGTATGCAGAGCAAGAAGTGGCCGAACACACTTGTACAGCTATGTACCATAGCATTCCTGAAACCAAATTTATGCTAGTTTATAGCGGTGTTTCCATTTCTGCAAGTTATTTGACCCATAAATAATGTTTTTGATTCTAACAATTCCTTTTAACTCTAATTTATTATTAAAAGACTTGATGTGTGGTTACATCGGCCATTGATGGAGTAAAACTGTATTGACTAGTTAAAAGTTACCATAGTAAAAATTATGTGATGTAATTTATTAAAATCTTGACCAAATGACTCGTCGGCTTTGCTATGTTAATGAGAAAAATTGTGCAGTGAGCAAGATAACTATATATTTAGGTTTGTGTTGTAGTTTTTATTCAGAGCACAAATGTTAATTTAAAAAAAAAAAGATTAATTAATCGTTTTATTGACTTTTTAAACCCCAAATAATTGGTATCGATACCGTTCTCAAAAAATCAATATATGTAAAAAGATCAAAATTTTGTTCAATGGTTCGCCCCACGGGCTCAGTTATCTCATTAATACACCCTGGGATAAAAAGTTTGAGGCACGTGATATAATAAATAAATCTTCATGATACACATTAGCACATTTAGTTTAATGTGTTGATCAATTTTATTATATATCTGTTTAAATAATAAACAAATTCGGACTAAGAGCGTGACCCAGACACGGTGTTGTGCTCTTGCCTACGCTGGGTCATTAATCATCATCAATGAGTCTGACAATCACAAAGGGATAATTTTATTTCTTTTTTATATACCGAAAAAAGTTATGTAGGGAAAAAAATGAGATGAGATCGTATTTACCAAAATCATAATAATAATTCTCTCTTGCGATCTCACAAATAACTATGAATTTAATATACAAATTACAACATCAATAGTCAACTCATCTCTTATTGATCATATGGATTACTTAACATCTGGATACATTATTCCCTTTAAAAACCACGCAACCCTTCACCTTAATTTCTTTTATTCCATTTTGAAACATTTTATTTCCTCGCCAAATAGTATATATAAGACATAAACAGCCAACAGGATATTTTCAATAAATGTGCCAATCAATTAGATACCTGGTAAAATATACTCGATATTATGTCTACTAATATCTGATGACTCACGATATAAATGTTTTAGTTTTAAATAAAGCTATAAAAGTAATTGGTTACTTTATTAAATTTAGTTTCTCTTAGATTCCATCGATTTAATACTATGTAATTTTAACAAGAATATTGATAAACAATTACTTTAGAACATGTGTATTTCCCATACTGAATGTGAAAAAAGTAATTGATTAAAATCCGACATTAATTGCATATCAACAAAATAAGATTCGGCTGGAGAGAAAATAAAGTTTAATTTATTATGTATATATGTACATAGGAAAATTGTCTAAAAGTAACTTGCTGCTACACATTTAAAATTAGTCATCTGATAGTTTTCTTTTAGAAAGGATAATTCCTCATAATATGAATGCATGGTAACACATTTGATAAAAATATGTACATAGTTTGTTGAGTATCATAAACGACTACAAAAAAAATATGTAGAGATATCAAAGTCACAAATAAATAATACAATTAATTTCTAACCAAAACGAAGAAGAACAATTACCATTTATTCTTATTCCTTATTGTTTTCAAAAAAACCTTTTAAAATTCTAGAAAAACCGACTAAAATCATTATTTCAATTAGACTTGCTTAAAAATGAAGTAAATATATAAATGAATAATTAATTTAAATTAATTAAATCGGAATCCGTACTTACAGTTTCTACTACATTATAAAAATACAAATACATAACAAAAAAAGAAGAAAAGAATGAAATTGTCTTGTATAAATAAAAAAAATCATTAAATTTCTAAAGCCCTTCCCTCTTTGGGATGTACCTTGTACCTTAGGTACATTTGAATTGCCCTTAACAATATTTTTTTATTTAGTGCTAATTTTTGCACTGGAATCGATTCGAAAATATTTGTATTTTCGATAACAACACTAGTATATTCATGTTATATACTCAATCGTTGTTATTGATATTTATTGAAAAAATGGAGTCTTTGAAAAATCTTGATACATTTATAAATATTAATCAATAACTATTAAACTTTTTCTATAAAGACTTTATTTTATATTTATTATTTTAAAGATTACAGTATTAACACATTTATAAAGGAGAACTTTTTTGTACATTTTTTTATATATTACTGTTTTGTTTTGTTTTTTGAATAATAAAAGAAGCGGAGGCCTGAATATATGCTTGTACTTTGAACAAACCCCAAGGCATTTCTTCAATATTAATTGACTTTTAACTCCAGGAATATTTTCATTTAACGTTTAATCAAAATGAATTCTACTTGCATACAAATATAAAAATTTTTTAAATTTTTTGAGGCAGTCTTTACTTTTTATACTACTAAGTGAGGTCATAAATAGGCGTTCCTTGCCCATTTACCAATGTATGTATGTACACAAAATTTTAACTACTTAACCCATTTCAAATTTTATTTCCTTTTAGGAATTTAACTATGTCAGATAGGCTTCGTTTGGTGGTCATGGGTGATACCTACGTTGGAAAATCCTCTGTTATCAAACGCTTTCTCTTTGGAACCTTTCCTGAGAAATATATTTCTACTGTTGAGGATTTATATAGTCGGGACTTTGAACTTGCAGATACGACCCTTAAAATTGATATCCTGGACACCTCAGGAGATACTCAATTCCCAGCTATGAGAAGGTAAGCTAGCGCTCATTTAATTTCAGTACCTATGCAGAATTCAATCATTTTGTTAGTCGTTAAGTAAGTTGGCAAATGGAAAAGGAAAAAAAATGCACAAATCAAATTTCTCATCTTTTTTAATGCAAAAAAAAAAAGAAGAAGCTTTCTACGCATAAATGTAAATTGAAATTATGCATAATTACTTTATGTTTTATTTTTGTATTAAAAAGTAATTCCACTTTAACAAATTTAAATAAATGTAATTCGACCTTTATAAATATCAACTGAGTATGAGATTTTTACAATCCATTCAATTACTTTACATTTACAAGCGTATTAATGAACTTTAACTGATAGTTGTAGCTTTTAGCTACAGTGTTACGAATTATATTCATATATTTGTTCATTTTTAATTATCATAGAGGGCACATCATCAAATAATTGGAATTGTTTTGAGCTATCAAATTGATTTTAAAAATGTCTAAGTTTAATTAACTTTTAAAAAGTCACAAAAAACTTTGTTTGCGTTGTAATGTGTTTAAATTGATTAAAGGAAAGTTGATTCAAGGAAAATGAGCAAAATAATAAAGGTTTCATCATTTTCCTCCTATTTTAAAACTCATCCTCTGATATAGTGTCTCTCAGAGTTACCATATTTTTAAATCATCATCTCAGGCGTGATCTTTTTTTTTTTAATTTGTAGAAGAGAGAGTGAAGCTTGATAATTCTTTTCTAAGTCCTTACTAAAAATAGGTTAAATTAAATTTTAGCAAATATATATAAATCAAGATAAAAATAAGATGCTATGAAATAATTTTAAATATATATATTTTTGTATATACATATAAGAAGGTTTACCGAAAGGATTTCAAAATAACTACATTTACTCTGAATGACCTCATTATTGAGCATTTCTAAATCAAATTACTATTCCTTGATTTAAATATCTTAATAAAAGAATAAGGGATCCGAGGGAGTTACATATTTTCTATTAGCATAAGAGTAGTAACACATATAAGTACAGAACTGATTTGATCATAGATTAGCATCTATTTTCTAAGCCAGAAGTGGGAACTTGTATATTGAAGAGGGTAATTTTTTTAAAAATTAAAAATGTATTTATATAGCAATCTCTAAATAATTTCCTCAGATCCTGAATAGTAGGGTGTCAAGAAAGAACAGTAACAAGACATGGAAATGCTGAGTCATAAGGTTTTATAAATGCATGATTTTATTTAAAAATACTTGGAGTGAGTTTTTCTTAAAGACATATTTTCTAATATAATGTGCTAAGATTTGATTAATTATATTATTGCTGTTATATATGAAATACAATATATATACATATATGTCAGTATGATATCAAAAAAATTAATTTGTGAGGTATCACAAAATTTAGAAAGCTTTAAATGGGGGAAAAAAGCTGCCAATTTTTTTTTTTTACTAATTCATATGTACCCCATGTAATTTTTTTACAATTTTCCCCACATTTTTTGTATTTATATAACGTATGCATAACTTTAATGGGCAGGTATATAAGTAATATTGCATGCATGCACGTACATACATATAAACATTCCTTCATTTGATCCTAAAAAACTGTCAGACAATTTTTTATTTTAAAAATTAATACATTATTGATCTGAAATAATAATATCAATATGCCTTTATTTATAAATTGCCTTCAAAAGAGAAGGGAGAATTTTGCTCTTTACTTCTTTCTTCTTTTTTTTTGTATTGAATATCTTTTTTTTCACGATTTTTCCTCATTAACTTACTATTGTAAAGATATACATAGATACGTTCATATTGCTTCATAACTTCAAAACTATGATCTTGCTGAATTTTGTATGATTTATTCCTTTAACAAAACCTAGGAGTACAATTGCAATATCTACCAAAAGGAATGAAGTTACTCGAGGCTACGTGCTGATATCAAAGTTATTCCATAGAAGAAACAAATGACAATCTATTTAATAAATAGTTTATAAATAAACTATAAACTAAAGTTGCGCTTATACCTATTACACAATTCAATTATTATTACAAATACAAAAAAAAACAAACAATATAATCAATGTACTATAAAACGTGATTGACAAAGTTAATTGTGCTCTTTTCACCTGTAGAAGTTTGGCCCTACTCACTTTGTTTTGGGAGGAAAATTCAACGTGAGAAACTTTACCCTGAAAAGAGAAATAATATCCATTGTAAATGACTAACTGCCATAATTTGGCATAATTTTAATAAATTAAATTGTAATGTATTTTTATTTTAAAAGTTCCATGTTCCTAGAATTTACCATTCCTTAGCTTTGGTTAATTTAAAACCTCTGCTTTCTATGCTAATAAAACAAATAATAATAATCTCCCTTTGACCCCCTTATCCTTTTGGGGGTATCAAGAGTTTGAAATAAAAGTCAATGAATAACCAGTGCATACATTACATAATTTATGCAAATAATTTCTTATTCAAACAAATTTCATTACGTCTAAAAATGGTTACTAAATATTGCTTATATATGAAATTTAATTGGCATTCCATAATCTTATCAACAATATACTCAACCAATTTAGGTTTTTGCTTATGCTATTATCATTATTATTTAATTCATTTCAAGTCAATTACCTCTTTTTTTATATATTATCAACAAAAAAATGAGATGAAATAGGGAAAGAATCAAAGTTTATTTTTTTTTCAAAAAATATTTACAAATACCAGTTCCTTTCTAATTTCCTTGTTGGTGAAGTGAGTAAAGTAAACTTTACGTTGATGAAAAAAACGTGATGCATTTTACAGTAGTTTAGCTTTTAAAAAAGTACTCTTATTTAAAATGATGGATTCATTGAAATATTTTGGATCTGGAGCATTGTGTATAAGTGAATTTTATTAAAAGGTATTATTAAATATCTTTTTATTGAGAAATTGAAGAATTTCCTTGAAAACTGCCTTTTTTTCTTTTGCCTGATTTTCCTTTTTTTTTATTGTCTGATCCATTCCGTAGTATTATCCTTTTTTTTAAAAAAACAAAAAAAAACAGCAAATTATATTAAATTTAATATAAAAATATTATATTTTTAAGTTATTTTTGATTATCAAAAATCGTTTCAGTCCCAATAAACCTATCACAAAAATGGTATCTAAAAAAGCACTTAATTATAGATTTGTTATTAAGTATCTTTGAATAAATAAATACTTGAATCAGATATTGAATCTCTAATAACGATGTCCTTGTTAATACCTAGTTCTGGGTATTTATATAAATTTTAAGCGTATTTATTTAGATGTTTCGGATTTCAAAGTTGATTAGTCTGTGTGGTCTACGTACATTTAAAAATCAATCAAATTGGAATCCACGAAGCACCCTACCATAAAAGTGTCTTTTTTTTTCAAAATCTATATCTATAGGAAAGGAATAAGTGTAGGATTACATATGTACCCATTTCTCAAATATGTATAACTAACATTACATTAGATACTTGACTGACTGAATGTGTAGATTACATAACAGTTTCTTTATATCTTTTTAGATATACAAAGAGTTTTTATAAGAAAGTCCGTGTTGTGGCAAAAATCTTGAAGAGATTTGGATACATTACTAGAAAAAAGTAATCCATTCCTTATTATTAGTTACTAAGCTAAAAAAAGTATTGTCGTTAATAACAAGGGACCGATACTTTTATTTAAGAAAAATGACTTTTAATCTGGCCCTTTCTCAGTAATATACACGCAATTAAAAAATTTAGTATCCACGTAACAAAATATGGTTATGAGTGTATGACAATCAGAAATGAGATTTATGGATAAATTATTAAAATAATGACCCCGTTTTTTAGAAGGTGGGTAACGGTTGTTTCTTGCATAATGGCGTAATGTTGGAAGAGGAAGTATTCAATAACCATGTTATCCGGATTTTGAAAAAAGTAAAGACGTTAGGTTCGCTGTGCTTCCCATCTCTGTTCATGAATAGAGAAACAGATCCTTTCCACTGTAAAATTATATTGGAAATCAAGATAATATTCCTTTTTTGTATCATTCTCTCAATAAAACTTCATCTTTGAATTATCAAATGAGCTTACGACAACGTTTTTATCTCGTTACAACACAAAATTAATCTTGAAAGAAAAATCAAGAAAATGAATAATTCCCATTTTATTTTTTTACTACATTAATATACAGTTTATTGACATACATACATTGATCAATTATGGGAATTACATATTTTCTCATTTGTGGGATGAGTTGCGAAATAAAAAGAGCTGATTACTCACCGTGAAATAGTATTTATTTCATAACATTCCTAGAATGTTCCTTATAAATAATATATGCATATAATTCGTTGTTTCTTATTGGAACAATATGTCACATTAAGATGTAAACTTTAGATAGAAAATCAAAAGTCAAATCCTTGGAATGATTCACCTCATGTCAGGGATTTACCCAGGGACTTGAAAATCTTAACATAAAAAGAAAAATCGAAGTAAATCCTAAATAAAATATTTCAAATCCTAATTTTCTTCAATGATGAAATCTAAGGACATTATATATTCTATTGTAAACTAACGAGGCATTGACAAGTTTTAAATAACATAATTGAATTGATGGAGAAGAATCCAAGGGATGATTAGACATATAATACCATGGAATATACAATTAATATTCATTCCCTTTATGACAACATGACTTCAAATAAAGGAGCTCACAGGTCAACTCCGGAACGTCCATTTCATTCTCTTCATAATTCATAACGTCCTTGAAGTTGAAAGTTGCAATCTTTTAATGTGATAGATAAAGGATGGAGAGGAAAATTACACGAAACAAAAGTCAGGACATCAGCAAAATATTCAGGCTAGAAATAGCCTACTTACAATAAAGACGTAAAAACCTTTTCTGAGTAAAAATGTGGGTAAACTGTATTTTGTTGTCATCTATTGATTTTTGATCTTCTCTTTGTCTTATTCGTATTTTAAACGTGGTTTGAATAGTTGCACCGTTGAGAAGTTGGTTGTCTTTTTTTCTTCTAATTAAAAGATTGCAATAAAGATAACTTAATTGGTTTTTAGAAGTAAAAAATCAAGGTTTTTTCATCCTTTAGAGAACAAGTCGTCGTGGTGTAGATCATACTTCTCTTAATAAAATAATTCAATTCACGTCTTAAAATAATTATATAATGAGGATTCAATAAAAAATTGTCTAATTTTTGAAGTACTTTTATAAATGTCCAATAAAAACTTTTTTTTTTTTTTTTTTTTTTTTTTTTTTTTTTTTTACAAAAGTATAAAGCAATTCTTAAAATTATTATTTTACTTAATCATGACATCACATTGCAGAAACATTTTTATTTTTATTTTTTGGTAAGAAAATAAAATTGTGTTCATATTCATAGAAATCAAATTTATTAGATTATTTTTCAATAGCAAGAAACATACTTCAAATTTCCTTTAGTGTGTATGTTCTATCAATGGTAGTTGAGTGGTTTCCTCCGTCTTGTCAAGTAGACGAACATATAAAGGACTTTTATATAAATTAATAGAGTGTTTTCACGTGATGTCATCATTGTGGAGGGTTTTTTTTACCCTGTTTAATAAGAATAAAACCTTTATTGATTCAAAATGAAGGAAAGTGAGGAACTTGGCAAATATAACGACGTGAACCTTTATCGTCCATCAAAACTCTATGTTTCTTTATTATATCTCAGACCCTAATTCTGTATATTAAAAATATATTAATTCAATTATATTTACATAGTACAAGGATAATAAGATACTTTTCTCCAATTATCCTTGTCCCTAAAGGATCCAAAACATACTTAATTGTATACATCTAGTCATTTCATAGAAATTATCAACACATTTTAATTGATTTAGGAATCACTCCTTTTTCAATATCTACAGATTTTTCTTCATTTTAGTGTATTTAGAGTGTAGAAAAACAATCCCCAAAGGATCCATGGATTTAAAAAAATCAAAATTATGTCATGATATTGTTTCGTCCCTTGGCGGCTTGTAAGTACATATCACATGTAATAATTTGGAGATGATTAAGATTTAAACAAACTCTAATGTTATTGATTAAATTTAAAGTATCAAGATTGAGATGTTTTATGGAAACAAATAAATCTTTTGTCTAACACTTTTATCATAACTTTTGCAGTTTTTTTTTGTATTTGTTTTAAAAGGCATACTATGTAATTATATAATTGATAAAGTTATAAAAGCAACTGCTTTTTATAATTACAATATTCTATGTAAAATCATCATACAAATAGTCAAGAATGAAATGAATTGTAATGGAAGGACAATTATTATTAAAATAAATTGACAATGCTCAATTGCTTTCAACACAGCAACATGGATGTGACACAATACAAAGCTTTGCAATCATAAAAACAGGACGTGAATATATTATGTAGGCACATATCAATTATGCACATATTATATGTAAAACAGTAGACGAAAGAATTCTAACTTTTACTCATTAAGTATTATACGTTTTTGGAATCCTCAGATATCTAAAAATCAATATGGTCAAACACGATTTTACACTTTTACTACACTTTTTGTGCGTCAATTTTAAAAGATATAGTTGATCCCACAAAAAAAAATGTATGTATGTAGAAATTTTATCTTTCTTTGAACTGCAGAGCCCCTTCCAAAAATTAAAAAAAATGTTTTTACTTATTTTGAACCTCTTGTAAAAAAAAATCTCAAAATAGGATCATGAGATTTATTTTGGATTTTTGAAAAAAAAAAAAAAATTGAAAATTAATAATAAAACAAAACAATAAGTACAAATAACCATTATATGAACGGCTTTATGTCTAAGCCTTTAAAATTAATAATTCCATAGTCAAACAAACATTGTCTGAAAAATAAAAAAATAATAAGTACTGCTAATTGAAATATCTACTTATGATATTTTAGTATAAGCTACAAAATTAAATTTGACATTCAAAAACTGAGCTTTACCATGGAGAGATGATTTTTCTTTGAGGTATAAATCTATTTTTTGACATTAATAGAGTTGGCATAATTACGAACACTGCTTTGAAAATGTATAAATATGTTTTGATTGAAATTATTCCTTAAATTAAGTAGAGAGTATTAAAAAATATATTGAAATATAATTTAGCTTCAGATTGACAACTTTATAGTCATTTATAATGCTTTTACTTTTTATCCATAGTCTTCTAGGGATCGAGTAATGATTTGATATTGCATATGTATATATTTAGATGTATCAATGAACTAATATAATTAAATTGATGAATTAAACAAGATATATAATTCTTAAAAACTGTCAATCATTCAGTATTTAGGAAAATCCAATTAAAGCAATATAATCGTACTTAATGACTCCATTACAACGATTGTAATAATAATAATTAATACTTCACTTTTCTCATCATTCGAGGAACAGACCTATCCTACATATATTTTTTTAAATCCTTTATTCTATAACTACGATTATTATATTTTGTGATATCAAGCATTTAGTGTGAGTAATGACGAACAATTATAAAGTATATCAAAGAGAAAAAAAGAAATGAAAAAGAAAAGCTTTTAAGGATCAGAATTGATGTAATCTTGAGAGTTTTTATTTTTTGTTTTTTTTTATTTTTATTACATCATAAAGCCTCTTAATTTATGGATCCGAAATTCATAATTTATTAACAACTCAATACCTCTATATAAATATGATTACTTATAAGTATTCATTAAATGGGAATCATTTTCATAGAAAATATTTCCTCATCCGAAACAAATATGACCTCATTTTGTATAAAGGAAATTTCAAGCCCCTATATAGGAAATTATAGGTTATAATTTATGTTATATTGATTTTAGAGTTAACTTTGGGGGAAATTAATAATTTGTATGTCAAAATATTTATTATTGGAGGCTTTGATCATTGATTTAAGATTAAAGGATATCTAGTTAATTACATATTATAAATATACAGATTGACATACATACATAAACATAAATCCAATCTTTTTTTATACATATTAGAATACTCATTTAACAAGTAGATTAAAACTCATAATAAAAATAAATGAGTTGTAAAGGTTGCATTCAAAATATTTAAAAAAGTTCCGCAATAAATAAAAATAATTTATACCTACATAAGTTTATTTCGAAACCATCATACATATTAATATTATGATCTATGATCTTTAATAAATGCTTGAGAGTAGGAAAGTCTAGCCAACATGGACACCATCTAATTAGAAAATGAGGAGTTAGGAATTTTATAGCATATTATAAAGCAATTACTCTAGACACAGTTTTGTTAACAATAATAAAAAATACAATACAAATTCATGCACAATAATAGAATACTTTTATTATATATCTATAAAAAAATTCTCACTTTTACAATTAAGGGTTTTACATTTATTGACATTAACCTCAACTGCCCTTCAGAAGTGAATTGACCAGCCTCTCCTACTCTAAGGCACTGCTTATATCCATTTTAATTATAATTTTCAAATGATTGAGGAACGAAAGAAGACCTGTAATTAGCCAATACCGTTATTTACTCCAATATTCTTGGTCCACTTTTTATTTAAAAGTAAGAATCAATTTATAGTCGAGTTCAGGAGAGTCCATGATAATTAACAATAAGAAAAAAAAAAAACAATTGCATACAATTAATAACATATATTTACTTCCATTGTTACTATGATATAAATAGCGTTTTCTCTGTTCTTACACCTAGTGAGTGTTCATATGCTGAACTAAATTACCTCATCATAATCTTTGAATATTAATAATCTATTAATATCCAGCGCGAGTACCTTTGTTCGTTTCATTTGTTTGAGCAGACACCATGGTCATCTGGGAAGACTAGGGACAGGGTAAACTGACCCAGAAAAGGACATAGTCTATGTCCTGTTGACCTCGCTGGAGACTCATTTTCAGGCCAAAATGTTATTTGATAGCTTTGCTTATCTAACTGCCTACTGACTTTTGAACCTTCATCCTTCTAAAGGAAAGGTTGAGAGATGTAATTAAGATATCCATGGATGTAATGATCATTCCACATCAAATCACTTTAAAAAAAAACCAATTTTACACCCATTCGCCTCAGAATTTGATGAAATTTAAGTACTACGTTTTTTTCTGATTAGATAATTTTTGCAATTTAAAAAAAATTAATTTCAAAAAGTCATTTCTTTTGAACCTATGGCTCAATTTCAACAAATAAAGTATTTCTAAAAAGTTGATATACTTAGTATTTGTTTAATAATCCCATTTTGTAGCTCTAAATGTCCCCCCCCCCCCTCTAAATTTGAAGAGAGTATTTTTTGTTTTGAACTGTTTTGGCGGCCTTTCGATTTGAATCAGAAAAGAAAATGACCCAAATGAATAATAGAATAAATACAATAAAAAGCCCACTACTTAAAAGTATTTGAGGTCATTTGGGTTTTTTTTCTCTTGTTATGTATATGTATTTGGTTAGGTATATATACATATGTAATTATTGATCACAGTGGTTTCAAACTCTTTAATGAAGTAAACCACGATTTTCTCATTTGTTACAAAAGAGAAATAATAAATTATACATGTAAATTAAAAATAGATTGAGACGGTTTTGTATATTGAGTCCAGGGTTTGTGAACAAAACACTAGAAACCAATTTGTAGTGACCCGTTCAAATTATCTGTGCAGAATAACTCAAGACAACGAATAATTCTATGAGAATATAAATTCAACCCTATATTTCTATAGTTACCCTCATTCAAAATCTTTGATGTATCTGTTGAGAGGGTTTAATTAAAATAAAGCTATTAATTGAAGTAGTCTTTTATGCTCTAATTTATTAGGTTTCAAACAAAGAAATATTTTCCTCAAATTTAAAAAAAAAAAAATTTTATCAATTTTGTGGCTCTCAACCAAATTTAAAGGAACACTTATGATTGTTGTATTTACTCGTGTTTTTTTCCCTCTTGTCCTCGTTTCAGGAAGGAAAAAGTTTGATTATTTGTGGTCTACCATTAAAAACAAGTCCAGTATGGAAATACATAAATTATATCATTGTTCTTTTGTAAAAAGTGGAAAGGAGTGCTAGTCTGGTTTGATTACTCTACTCTGCATGTTGGTACAAGGGTTAATATGCTATGCATATTGTTTTTGTTCATTGAAAAACACTAAAATGTGGTATATGCTTAGGATAATTTTTTTAGTGCCCTTAGGAATGATTATAAATTTAGATGTGAAATCAGAGTAAAACTTATACATATATAATGAAGGGATGTGATATAAAAAAACCTCATTAAATAATTTATTATCTGCAATTAAAAGCAAAGTTTGAACGAATATTGTTATTATTAGACTTTTAAGAAAGTAACTGTCATTTCTTTATCGTTGTATATTAAAAAATAAACTGCATATGTACTTCAAATATCTTCTTCTTTTTTTTTACCTTTATCTCTAGCTTCATAATTTATTCATCTGTTGGTAGAAAAATAATCTTAATTTTGATCTTCAAAGATAAAATATATATACATAGTATTTTATAGTAAAAATGGGGAAGTATATCTGGTTCAGCTATAGTGTGACCAAAAAAAAATAGTGGAGACACTAACTCATAGTAATAGATTTCAATTTGAGGAAATTGACGAGAACACAACTAGTAAAGGAATGTTAAAAATGGTTGAATGTTTACAATTCGGATTTAGATACATTCCACATAGAGACAGCCGTATTTTGACCAAATAACTAATTTTATGTTAAAATGTATATAATACATTAAATATAAATTGATATATTACATACATAACAATCAACTTCTACTCTAAAAACTATTTTATATTTCTATAATTTGAATGCATATCTATAATAATAATAATAATAATAGTGTATCGTAATTCGGATTATAAGCTTTTCTAGTTCGTGATAGTACAATAATTAATTATTATCAGTAGTTCTAATTTAGGTGTCCAGGGTTGTTCATAAAATAAAAGACAAAAGAGTAAATTTATATGTGATTGATACCCTAAAAATTATATATACTGTTCGATCTCTAATATACATATGCACACCAATATCACGGCTAGCTTTTTTTTGTTTACTCGCAACCTCAACTTTCAAAAAGGAAAGGGAAAATTTGACAAGAACAACTGGTAGCTATGTATAATTGGACAAGCAAAAAAATGCTCCAATTAATCAGAAATAAAGTAATGGATTGATTGGGCTTTAGCAAAATGACGGCAGTATGGGCTAAATGCGTCTCAAGTGAGAAATTGAGTCCGAGTTCAGTATTTGACTGAAAACAACTATTAATAAAAGAGAGTTAATATTAAGAAAAGAGCAGTAAAAGTTTCTTTAAGTGTATAATTAAATTTTTATTTATTGTTCCCTGACATTTTCAAGGCCAAGGAGGACAATGATGAAGTCTTGTTTGATCTTTGGTTGTATAATCTGCGCTGCTCTTACAGCCCATGATAAACTTTTACATGTTTCCCCAGGATTCTGACCTCAAGATCTTATCAAGTTCTGTTCTTTTCTCTATCCATTTTGTAGAGCCAGAATAAAAAAAAGAAGTCTTACGGCACACAGGGATTTGAAAGATAGAATCATACTATTACTTACTTTATACTAATATGAACGAAATGAAACGAAAACTTGTATGTATTTAGAAGATTTAAAAAAATAAAAATATGAGTAATCAATGATTAATGACCCACTTAATCTCATTGAAATGCATTCCTCCATTACATGTTTGATTAATCTTTTAGGATTGAGTTGATAAAACGTAATTAATAGTTAATGAATATTAACTGTGAGCCCATTTAGAACAAATATTTATTGAGGGCATTTTGCAACAACTATATCTACTAAAAAGTCTTTTGGAGTTTGTTCACATTCAGTAGCTTGAAACAATTTATTTATCCTTGAACAAAAATAAATAATTTATATCGTATATATTAAAATATTTGATCGTATTCACTAATTTCACTAAAACATTGCACGGCTAAAAAATGCTCATGATTTACAGCTCTGGATACTTATTTCATGCCCAGGTATAGAGCTATAAATTTTAACCATTTTTTCATGTGCAATGTTTTTAGTGGTTGATAATATGTGCAGTATTTACTATTTTCCAAGGCTGTTATCTTTTTTCATCAATTATTGAGGGAAGAACAAGTAGTACTAACCACGTGTTGTGAAGTAAGACACGCCGTCTACAAATAATATTAATCACTAAAATGCCTAATCCAATGAACTTTGAATCCTGGATATAATATATAATGTTCTTATAGGTCTGAATTTGTGTTTATTTCCTCTCAAAGAACATCAATTTATTTCTCTGTAAAAGAGTAAGAGAATAGCTGATGTAGTAAAACATCATGACAGCTGATGTTGTTCTCCTCCAAAACAATCATCAACTGTAAGAGTTACTCAGTCCATTTTTGCTCACTATTTTCCATTAAATAATACTCAATAACTCATAAAAATAGAGAGGACTGAATCGAATTTGAATTGTTAGAAATACAAGACACTTTTTTTTGGGTATGATTTCTTAATAATAAGAAATTTACAAGTTATATATTATTAAAGCAAGTTTGTCAGTTTAACGATACAGAGATGACTGACTTACAATTGATTATCAAGGTATGGGTATCATCTAGGGTTTTTCTCTTCCTTCCTTCCTTAAACTCTACACTATCTCAACACTTTGCCCATGTCTAGCTATGAATTTATAGCAAATAGAGTCAGTTGCATTAAATCAATTGATGAAAACAGCTCAAGAGGGAATATATCGTCGTGTGTATGTTCATTCCAAAACACTTGTCGTGATAGGCACCGTTTTACTCTCTAAATATTACCAAGGGTGAAGTTAAACACATAAATTGTCATTTCATTGTAGAGCAAAAGAAATAAACTTTCTCAAACCAAATGTATTAAGTTCATTCATCATTAATGAAGCTATGATATTATGATTTGTGTCCTTCGTTACTTTTATTAAGAGCATACTCATATTATTTATTAATTACATAAGATACGTTGAAGGTGGATTAAGCATTTTACCTACGAATGTATGTATATATCTTATAATGCATAGATACATACAAAGAAGTAATTAGAAACTTGAGATTAAAATGGACGAGTAAACTTGGAAAATGATGGATAAGGTTTTTCCATTTATTCCCACTTTACTATGTACTCAAATAATTCTTATTAATCCATGTGGAGAAAGCCCCTTGAAATGGTACATACATACCTAAGGACTGGTCTTATTTACTCATAAATAAAATATTCCATTTATTTGTATATAGTCAGAGCAATGGATGAGAAGTAGGGTGTGAGGATTTACTTTACTGGTTTAGATAGTCAAAGTATGAGTACGTATTATGTGGTACATTGAGTCATGTATCAATTAAGGGAGACTCTTGCGTTATACCCTTTTCTCGAACTTAATAAAACCAAAGTCATAAAATTGTCATAACCATAAATGTACAACATTATGACGACTATTCCGGAAAAAAAAATCAAGTGTTTGTATCAAATTTTCTTTGAGAAACTGCATAAAAACTGATTTGAGGGATAAAAGTAATTTTTTGAAGGAATAATAATAATTTTTTAATCATGTTTTTCATAGGTTTTTGTTGCAAATTTATATCATTTGAACAATTGATTCTTTAGCTAATTTATTAAAGTTCAAGATTCAGCAAGTGTTACAATTGTTCTCATACTGTTGTATTCTTCTTAATCACTTTGTATTTACGCTTAATTAGGGTACAAAGAGTATAAATGAATGTATTAAAATTTGCAATTAAATGCATGGCTCAAAATAATTAATTATAATTAATAGAAAAGTGTTGTGAAATTGCGAACACACGTGTACTTATTGAAGTGAATTCTCTTATCTATAATACTGATCAATTATGTTTAATATAAATCTTACTATCTCTTAATGTGGAAGAATATAATTAATTAGAAAATTAATATTGGATTCGACATCTTGAAAAGTTTAGATATTTATATCTAAAAAAGTAGTCTCATTTTATTAATTTCTTCCTCGAACTTGATATTTTTTTTCTTCTGTTCTAACCATCCCCGACTACAAAGACAGTTGAACATTTGATTCTATGGAATACATATATAAATAGAAAAAATGAACAGATATCCTACTTCATCTTCAATTATCCTTGATTTCCAATGAAAAATCCACAATGAAGGTGTGTGTATGTTTTCATTTCTTTGTTAAATGCAAATGGTTCCTTGTAATAAATCAATCTATAGAATAGGTGCATTAGTGTTAAAAATAGTCAATTAATTTGCTAATACAAGGTTTTAACTTCAAATCGTTGACATTCAAAAATTAATCAACAATTACTTTAAGTAATTTTAAATCATTTGAGTCAAGTATTTTATATTTCAACTCCTAAGTATTTTTTTTCTTTTCCCCAGTTGATTCGTTAATCAGCGTTAATCTTAGCGTTGATTTGTTGAAATCAAATTATATGTTGTTAAGGTGTGAACATATTTATTGTTAAATAGATAACACGTTGCGTTTAATAGACAAAATAAAAGGTTTAATAAAGAAGGAAAAGAGAAGATAATGACATCTCCCTCGATTATTTCCCAAAAACCTTAAACTTTCCCAATTTCAAAACTACCTGCTAATGTAATGAGTAATATATAGCCGATGCTATATCAGGATTTACATTTAAATTTCATAGCTAATATATATATATATATATCTAGCTATAAGCAAAATTCGTTTTTTCATCACAAATGTTGCAAATAATGATCTTTCCCATCATGAGTCCTTTAATTTGACAAACTACATTTATGTACATTAGGCTGTCCCGTTTTCGGGAAAGATATTGCTGTATTTTTTTCTAATTTATCACTTTGTTCAATGCAACTGGATTCATATTGTAGCATTTTTAATTTATATATATATATAATATGAAGAACAAAACTATTACAATTTTGTATTTATAGAATTTCGGAGTTTTAATATGGGCTCACACAACCTCTTGAATTTTTAATTTTTTAAAAAAAAAGCTGTGTATATTTCCCGGTTAACCGGGCCTCGTATTTTCTCAAAGTTATTGGCACGGTCACAATAGTAATCAATAGAAACGGAAATGTGTAATCAAGTATCTACTCACCCTACCTCGATCACATACTCGCATTACCGTGGTTGCTAGAGAGATGAGAGATTACGACTGACCTAATCATCCATTATATGGGTTCTACCTTCTTTCTTCATTTACCTACGTAGGGATAATTTTCGCGGAAAGTTATGCTCGCTGATACTTATAAATTTCGTGCAGATGTGGGAATCAAATTTCCTGGATCTCACGGATGGCCCAATTTTTTCTGCAGTTAATACAACACATTTTTTGCCAATATCTAGGAATGATTATCAAAATAAGGAACACAAGGAATGGGTATAGAAAATAAATGAAGTACCTAAGAGGGGGGGGGGAGCAGAAGTGTAAGACGAATGTGAGAAATTTTATTTATTTATTTACTTGAGATGGCATCTAAATCATAAGATATTTAATTCCAAAACATTATTAATTCGACATTTAAACAGTCGAATTTCTTTTATAAAGAAACCGGTATCACAAAAGATTCTCGTCATATATCCTTCGTAAAACATTCCTTGAAAGTGCAAGCCAAATTACGCACATGAAAAATATTAGTACACATTTGTAACAAAAATCATTACTATTGTAACCGTGTTAATAATCTATAGAGAATACGAGGCTCGGTTAACTGTGTCAATATACACAGTATTTAAAAAATCCCTTCATTTCTTAATTAGAGGTAAAAGCTTTTTATAAAGTTAGGTTCAAGTTTTTTTTTAACTTATTTTTCTGCTAAAACTCGGGCAATGTTTTTCATTTGTGAACAAATAATGTCTGTGAAAATAAGTTATGTGCAAGAGAAAAAGTATTACATAAAGTTTCATTAGTTGGAAAGCAAGAAACAAAGAAAGCACAAAATCTACAAAGATTTTTCCAAAAACTATATGTCTCTTAAACCCTGGATACTCCATTAAAGCATTAATGACTTTTTACAATACATATTTGATGATATAATATTTAGGTTGTACATGTTACATTTAATTCCTGAGTGTAGGACTTTGATGAATAATTCAAATGTTATGTTTTTAAAAGAAGTCATAACCAATCTATAACCAAACTAGGATTTAAGAATAATCACGACAGGATCTTTCTTATTGAGATAAAATCAAAACTTTAAGATCAAAATAGCTCATGGTTGGTCATGAATATGTTAAATTATTTTGCCAAAACAATGTGAGTCCTTGAAGGACTCACCTATCATCAATGCATGAATCATGGATATGAGGTAGACTCGTATCATCCAAAAAGCATTTTATTTCTGCTAATGAATATTTTAGCATTTGATACGCATTATTACATTACATTATATTATAGTTCGAGAAAAATATTGGAGACAACTTTACTTTGTAAGTATCTAGTTTTGCATATTCATGTACATATATGTACTTCCTTTTATGTTTCCTTTAAGGTCAATTCGTGCCCTCAGACTCATGCAAAATATCAAATCATTTTCGTGAGTTACTCATCATTTTACTTTATTACTCATATACATATATCCACCCTATTTTTAGCTTAAAAATTTAATCATAAGTATGTATTTGAGTGAGAGAGATTCTATTTCACTTTGTAAGTATGTAGATACATATGTACATTAAAACAAAATATGAAGTTTTACAAGAATTGATTTTCTATGATGTGCATAGGTATAGTAAACATTATTAATGGATGCCATAAAGTAGAGAATATTACATACAGACATACATACATACTCAAAAGGTGATTTTTCAATTGTTATGAGTACATCATAAATGAAATGGATGTTAATGGACATAACTACTTTAAAGGTATTGTGGGTATTGAGTCCATCGGATTTAACAATGATGTTAATGACAATCAAAACATTCCATCAGTTGGTTTTTAACTAATAGACCTATCGACCTTTTCTTTCAAGGACATCAAACAGACATTTATTTATTAATGATATGGATTGTGCAAGAATCTTCGATATATAATTAATAGCGTAACATGACAACCGTCAATCCCCCCACAACTACCATCCCCATTACTACGGCTAGTACGGTACGGGGTTGCACCACGGTTTGATTCAGTACAACCCTTACGATTCGGTATATTTTTAGTCTCGATACGGTTTGGTGCGGTACATATATATATATATATATATATATATATATATATAATCACATATTAAATATTTTGATATTATAAATTTTGCTTATTATTTTTTAAGAAATCTCACAACACCAGTGATAACGAATAATGCCAAAAATATTGGCAATGCCATCAGAGATACAGCTGAGCTGTCCCCATAGATTAGCTGATTCGTGCAATCTCTCTTCTAAAGCTGTGTTATCTCTAAATAGTGTTTTGCGAGTCAAATTGTCAAAAATAAACAAAAGTTATGAATGCTACCTCAACACAAATTAATTCGCGATGTTCCATCTATAACTCTACTGAAAAAACATTTTACTATTGTTTTGTACCAAACCGCGGTTCGTACCGAACCACTTGTTTAGCGTACCGTCTCACCTCTACCTATTACTGAGGATGGGGCTTTGTAGAGTTGTAAATACTAGGAACTTTTTCACGTACGATGTTTTTAATGGTTGGCAATATGTAGAGAATTTTTTATTTTCCGAATATGTCATCATTATTCCTTAATTGTTGAGGGGAGAACATCTTGTTCTAGATACACTTAATTGAATAAATCTTGCCGTCTACACTTAATAATTAATCAATAAAATGCCTAATTGTATGGACTTTGAATCCTTGATATAATATATAAAGTTCTTATAGGCCTGAATTTGTGTTTATTTCCTCTCAAAGATCATCAATTTATTTCTCTGTAAAAGAGTAAGAGAATAGCTGATGTAGTAAAACGTCATGACAGCTGATGTTGTTCCCCTCCAAAACAATCATCAACTGTAAGAGTTACCAACTAATTTCTTTCTTTCTTATTACATATCGTTAGAGCTTAGGATTTACAGCTATATATCGCACATTTGGAGTGAGTAATGATAAGGCAGGAACAAAATTTATTGAATTAATACTATATTAATATCAACTGTCTGTATATATAATTTTAGGGGGGGGGATATATTATTTGCATTACTCATATAATGAGGAGAAACGTCAAAATTTAAAATAAATTATACAAGGAGGAAAATTATAATTAGACTTATATCCATAAATTATCATATCTAATAAAGTCTACAAATATTGTTGGTGAGAATCTTTTTCTGAACAAAAGTTATATCACAACTCATTAAATGAGTCACTCTTACACAGGACTAATGTTGAAATTGATTGATTTATGTACATTGTGCATGCTTTAACTCACAGATTCCTAGGAATGTAAATAATATGCAAAATGCCGTGTGCGGGAATTTGTGGAGTTGGCTCTTGGAACAGTACTTGTTGTTTTCCGAAGCTGTTATCATTTTTCCTTTATTACTGAGGGGAGAACATCTACCTGATAGTAAAGATCTCACATGAAGGAATACATGCATTAAGGTTAATAAAGCAATTAAAATGTAAACAAAAAGGGCTCAAGTCCTCGTATAATTAGTAGTTAAAAATATATATATAATTTCCTGACATTAATTTCAGTTAATTTTCGGCCTCTCATCTATGGTATACATAATGTAGTTATTTATTGCGTATTAATGTCTTTATTTGTATATATAATGGATAATAGCAGTTTGTAGCTCAGTCAAACGTCATGACAGCTCAAGTTGCTTCCCTCTCAACATTCATTAAATTGTCAGGGTTATCAGGTTGATTTTCTCTTTTTTTTATTTCACACACCCCATTTGCATATTATTTACATTCCTACAGATTCCCAAAGTGGGGGTCGTAACCCATAAAGGAAGTGCACAAGCTCGTGAAAATGAATTAATGGAAATATCATTTTGAGACAAACACACAAAAAAATTACATAGTATTCTTTCAAGAAAATTGAACTTACATCGGATCACTAATCTTCTTCTATTTTTCTAATATAGAAACAATAGTTAGTATAAAATGTTTTTATATGGGAAACGTTTTTATTTACTTTTAAATTTGAGTTGATTAGGTGGAATCTAAAGGATGATGAGATGTATAAAGAATGAGCAAGATATTGTATAGGTCTGTTATGAACATCAATTGTAGCCATCACTTTCTTTTTGGCTTAATCTACAGTTGGTCCAGTACATCAATTTAAAACTAAGCGCCACTTGTCATTCATAATGTTTAAATTTGTATTTAAACGAAGCTTACTTCAAATAGAATTAGTTATTCACATCTTTGGGAGGCTATTGGATGTTTTCAGGGGGGGGGGTATTATATTAAATAAAGGCCCAATATATGAAGATATGACAACAAAGATCTTGCCTTTGACTTCATCTTCACTACAATGGGTAATGAGGAGAAAGTACTAGTGCTTTAAGTAATAGCTTGTAACTACATGAAGCTACTTGGAGAGAAGTTATCCAGCGTACAAAGACATGACGGTTGATTTTTTCAGACAAAAACTCGTATGTTGTCATTTTCTTGAGTTTTTCTTCACTGAAGCTGCATCCAATTTCTTATGCTCTGAAGTGAGGCATATCAGAAATAGTTTGGGAAACACTGCTTTAACCCATGCTAAACTCTTGCATCTTTCTCGAAACTACGACGAGTGTCTATTTTCTTGATATCCTAAATACTTTTTATAATTCATAACTTTTCCTCATTATCTCAATAAGGACACTCTCCTAAAAGTAGTTGTATTTATTTCCATTAGAATGAGTATCAAACATAATAAACGAACTTCTTAAGTAGGAACTCGAATACTTCTTCGATTGATGGCTGAGTGGCAAGATTGAAAATAATTAATTGGGAGGTACATGTAGAACCCTTTGCATTCACTCGTTTAGTTATTAATATATCTAGAGCTCTAAATAATATGTACTGCCCGTATGTAAAAAAGAATGAAAGCCAAATTTGACCTGGTAACTGTGATAAAATATGATGATTGTTTTGTAGGAGAGTTATGTAATATCAGCTATTCTCTCACTCTTTTGCAGGAGATGTTCTGTGAGAAGAAATATACAGAAATTCATAGCTGTAAGAAGATTAACTTATATCAAGGATTTTAAGTTCATTCGATTAGGTATTTAATTGATTAATGATTAATTAAGCGTAGCTAGAACAAGATGCATTACCACTCAAGAGTTGAGGAATAATGATAACAGCTTTGAAATATAAATAAGTATACACATATTGCCAATCACTAAAAATATCGCATGCTAGTAGACACATAGGACTTACAACTAATGTTGAACCACTTTAAGGAGTAATACGCATCTGCATTCACATCAACAATCTCCTTCAATCAAAAGGTATTCATCATTTTATGTCTAAGACCAAATTTATGGAGTTAATACAAAATAATGTCATAATTGTTTAATCGGATCATGTAGGTAGTAAAGAGCAGAACAATATAAAGAGACATCATGTTTAAGTATGATACCCATATAAACGGAGGTGAAGTTCCTTAGGGTTGGTTGTCCGGGAGTTAATTTTCCAGCAGGTAGATGTCCTAGAATAATGTAATAAATCCTTAAATAGCAATACACATAAATTACGAGTGCTTATATAATTTGTATAGCAAAAGCATGTCAGCTCCAAGTTGTTTACTTATTTATGTATATTTACAGATGTTGTGCGTTAGTAAAAAAATACAATCTTGAGCATAAATCAAGAAACGAAAAAATTCCAAATTTATATATTACTTCAGAGATATAAACACCCCAACATTTCAGGAACATATTTTGGTCAATTAGAGTCTTCATTTGATTTATGAAATGGTGTTTGGATCCAAATTGATATTTCAAATAGAATAATGCATCAATTTATATTTCTTTAATAATGACCAGGAATTTTTGCAAGCACAAAGTGGGATTTGCAGTGCAATCAAAGAATTAATCAGTATAATTTAGTATTAGAAATGGCAGATAATAACTATTATATTGAAGAAGACAACTTATTTATCATCCCATTTACATACATACAATAGTTTTATCTACATGTTCAAGCATGTAAGAGAAATTTTTTCTCCATCTAGATACTTATTTAGTCCATATATGTTTTTTATATCATGAATTCATATGCATTTTGTTTCAGATATAATATAAATATCATATTAATATATCCTCTTAGGCTCAGATTCCTGGGCAAGAATTGTGAGAGGTAGGGGTTTTGATATAACAAAACCTTATTATATATGTTTCTGATCTTGTAGATTTATTGTACATTGAGTTAAGCCATTCTTTGTTTATATATAAATACATGTTATATATTGTAAAATTATGAGCCTTTATTATGGGTACATAACAATAAATACATTTAAGAACCCATCAATACTTAGAGATCAACGTTTTCTCTAAGATAAGTTTTAAAGGGCTGATGAATTGCTTGAATGGGTTTTATCTTAGAAGTCCGTAGAGAGAGAGAGACATTCAGTCTAGATATTATTGCAACTATTACAAACATAAAAGTTGCTAACAATGGTGACCTTTTTTGACCTTCGTCCTTGGACCCCAGATTTGGTACACAGGCCTTTGGGTCTTCATTAAGGTGTTTGCAACAATAAAATTCCAGGAAGATGGATATTTACCCTGATTTGTTGACCTTTTTTAAAGAAGGTCATATGCACTCATACTTTCATAAAGGCCACTATTCAAACATTCTAATGGCCTTTTTTGACCTTTCTAACGAATTTTATTTTCAACTTTGGATTATATTCTTTGTACTTATTTGTAAAATTACAATATTTCTAGAGGGATTCTAGTATCATCATCAGAGTGAGAATTTATATGAGATCCTCTAAAGACTGGTTTTGATTTTTAAAAAAAATGCATTATTGTACTACCAATCCCATAGTAGTTATTTTTAATCCATGGATAAAGTCAATGTTTATGATTTGAAATATTGATTGCCTTCCACTCGAAATTATTAATCCTTGACGTAACTAGATCAATTTTAAATTATTAATAATATTTATAGTAAGATCAAATAAATACGTTTCATATTTATATAATAAGCTTCACTATGTTTTTAATTCAAATTGAAATATCTCCAAAAATTATATAATAAATTATCATCTCTCCATACTTAAAATTATCTTGTGGAAGACGAACCTAAAAAATAAATCCAATTTGAGCGAAATAGCATTCGATTATGAGATCAAATTTAGGGTCAAAGGTCATTACTCAACTCATAATACCTTTTGAAATTGGGTGTGCACCACAGTTTTTTCTTATATAGCAAAAGACTCCTTATCTCGGGAACACATCATCTAATTGCAAAAAGATAAAAATAGATTGTAAATTTGCAGGTAAATATCTACGTGTACATATAACAAATTTCATCAAATTATGAGATTTTGTTGTAGTGAAAACCTTTGGGCGATTGGATATATATATATATATATATATATATATATAATATCTAAGATTCTATAAATAGTACTTAGTATATTATCTTCAAAGTCAAATAGTGCATAGATTTGACTTTGGAGATTATCTTTTTAAAAGGAAGAGTTCAGATCAATCTTATAAATGTAATATGATTTGATTAGATGGAATGAGCTGCGTATGTACATATATATTATAATTAATTACTTGTAGTCTCTATTTATATAATATATAAAAATCCCTTAATTTGGATTTTGTGTTCATCACTTGCATATGTATATGTTATCATGATGCTATAATACATATTTCTTTTATGAATGAAGTTGACAGGCATTGGTTATTAAGAGCAAAATTTGCAAGGGAATGTTATTAGATAAAATATGTTAAATTATAAATAATATATATTAACCTAGTTTTTAAATCAGTAGATTCATAATATGTATAAATCCCTCATGAACTCAATTTTCCTTCATAAAAGATATCTTCTTCTTCTTCTTTTTCTTCTTACATCAGGATTTTCATTTCATTTCTTATCATTCCCTTTTGAGAAAAAGGGCCTATAAAATTAATTATCCTACTCTTTGATCATTATTTAATAAGAATAAGAGTACCTTTGTGTGTCAAATCTAATTAATGGATGTAGGACCAAGAATCCCAGTCTTTTTTATCCATGTAGTTTGATGAATCCCCGCCAAAAAATAAACATTTAGGATAATTTAGCTAAATCTCTTGAGCTGTATTTATATTGTAGGCAAATACATAATTACATATCCTGAGTTTTTAACTTATAAGCCTTAAACTCCTTGAATCCTTTATTCTACTCAAAAATAAATGTGTTTATGTTATTTCTTGATGAATTATCCAAAAGAAAAAATCATTTACACTACCTTAAAAACAACATGAAATGTCTCTATAGTTTATACTTTAAAAGAGTTAAAATTCCTTGTAAACTATGCCAATATACATACTGTAAATATAGGACCAACAGCTAATTACCTCTATAGATTGTTTATAAGAGGCCGTCCCACCACGGACTCCCATCCCCAAATATGTTCAAGCCTTTAATACATATAAGTGACTACTAAAAGTGCAACAAGGAATAATACTGTCATTAATATAAGCACACATTTGATAAGGGGATCTCTCAACAGTTTGTAATTTGGGCCAAATTATAATGTGTAGTAATCCGATGAGCCAGTAAATATATTTTATCATGGACCGTATTTAGCTACTAATTTGGAAAATATTTTGTTGAACACAGTGTTTAATTTTTATACGACGGAGACATAAGTAGGATTTGATTCTTTGTATAAAAGTTGTAGCACTGAGCCAGACAGAGGCAGTCTGCGAACAATTCCCTGCTATAAATAAAGAATAGTCAAATAGGGAAAAGGAATGTAATAACTACCAATTGACTATTTTGAACCTTTTTTTCCTTATCTTTTTAAAGATAGAATGATTGACAGATAGCATCTTGACCCTAATGCAATGTTATGCGGATGACTTTGAGATGAGTACTAAAAATGGACCTTGTAGTGTTTAAAACGCCATCTAGAGAGAGAGAGATAAATATATTTTTTTCCATTATAGTAAATGAAATATGTATAGGTAGGTATGCAATTAAAATATATAGGGATTTGCTCTGCTTTATTTGTTTTTTTCACAAGAAACGTTAATACTTATTTCACTCTTGCATAAGATTTATGAAGGAATACTACGCCTGACAATTATTTGGTGTAGCAATGGAAGCTTTCTATTGCCTCAAGTATTCCGAATCTATCCCTTTTTCATCCATACATTAAAGAGTCTTCAAACTCCCTTTTTATAATGAATGTATGTAGTTTGAGAATTAAGTATGATTTTAATGATATATGAACAGTGAATAAATGTTGTTTGTCAACCCTTGAATGTAATCCATGATCCCCTTTAGAGAAGTGGGTTGTGCATAGAGAATTTACTCTTCATCTTGTTTATTTATGTTGTTTAAGAACATCATAAACAAACAATTCAGCTAGGTAAATACATATTTACACATATTTGCTTCATATAATGAAATAATCGAAATAAATATGTTTTTTTCAGTTTCTATTGAATTGTTGTTTCCTAGATATTTGTTGGATATCCATGTAGGTTCTTCGTACAGATGTAAACAATATATATGTATGTACAAATACATTCATAAGCATTGCTGCTACTTCATTTTCACTCTAATACTCTCAATGTACTTTCCCTCTATTCTTTCGAACATTAAATTATTATTATTTTTTATATATATATTTTTTTCATTTAACATCATGTATGATGAACAATAAGAAGATGTAAAAACATATGTACATAGATATATTAAATTATAAGGAAAAAGGTTCAAGGAAAATTTGCTGAAATGATTTTAAAATAAATATGTGCATTTTAAGAAACTTACTCCGGAACATTTCTGTGTATATTCCTTTTCTTGATTTGATGACAATATTTGGGATCTGGGGTAGGAGAACACTAAGATATTAAATATATTTTTCCATCCCCTGGTTATAAGATAATAATTAATATGTGGATTTAGTTCCAATTGGCTACAAGTTTTTAGCCTTCAGAGATGTCTGGACACGAGTCATTTTGTGATGAACTTGTCTCGGACTTGCATTGTAATCAAGTTTGTCCCGGAATAGTTTTCACAGAATCATTTAAACTCTCCTATTATTCAACTAAGTACCCTTTATAGAATAGAGTGGGGCTATTTCGATATCCAACTTCTTTTCTTTTTTTTTTTCAAGGAATAAACCTCATAAAAAATAACTTTAATTCAATTTTGTATTATACACTGGACATACCTTCTATATACTAAAGATTATTCTTAAGTTTTATTGAAATGTTTTACAAAAGAATTTGACGTATATATTTGAGATATTTCAAAAAAAACACCCCACTCTGGGGCTATTGACTCTGTAATATCATATTATTTAAATTCATGTAGGATGACAAAACCTTAATTTGTTAGAAATCCAACATCAATCATTTAAGAAATAAAGATATTGTTTTTTCAAAACTTTTACAAAGATTTTTTTGGAGGAACCCAAAAAACAAAAAAAATTTCGAACAAAAGTAAAATAAGAATTATCTCACATAATAATTGTAAATGTCTTCTTTTTACAGATATTAATTAAAAACACAATGGACAAGGTATGGGGCAAATTTGATATATTATTTTGAAATAGCCCTACGCTAAAGAAAGCTTATGAAAGTGTGATTTTTTAATTTTTTTTTTTTGTTACAGTCAAGTAATTTTTTTTTGTAATAATTACCATTAAGTTTTATTCAAACTCCTGAAACTCCTGTTTATCTGTAACACACGTATTTTTACCGTACAATAAAGGTTTTGAATTCCTTTTTGTAGATGTTTCAAGAAATGTAAACTTTTGTACCTATTTGATGTTCAATATAGTCAAATACCTTCTTCTTCAAGTAGTTTATAATGTTTGTAGACACTCTTGAATTGATGGTAGCCTATTATTGTTTGAATCAGGTCGAGCACAAATGCTTTTTTAGGGGTATAGTGAGATTTAAAAGATGTTAATTTAATATGACTTAAATACCTCTCTCTCTCTACTCTATAATTTTAGTAAAAATATTTATTGCTCAGATTCGTGATAAATAGAAGGTACTTACTGTGCCCAAGAACCATTCTCATTTGAATATAAACACATATGCACATATGAATATTAAACATTTATAATGATTAAACTCGGGGTTTAGTATGCTCACGAGGGCATAATTTTTATTCATTTCCAGGTGAAGCGTACATAATATACATACATTTTAACTGACCTTGTTTTTGGTGTTCAAATCCCAGCTACAATATTATATTTGATTATTTGAATTACATACGTGAACAATTCTCAAAAATTTGTATGGAATCTGACTCCGCTGCATTCAAAAATTAACAATTCACCATGTTCAAAAATAGATATTACTTTATATTTTATCTATTCAGAGCTGAAGTCAGGGACACAAACCTTGATTTTTAAACTTGGGGTTGGAGCTTGATGGAATCAGATCTCTGCCTACTTCAGAATGTTCAGATTCTTTCTGTATTTGGGAAAAAATGTGTTACTACTTGTATTCTAATAAGAAAGAATTCCCTGAGATCCCAAATATGTATTACCATATCAAGATATTCAAATCAAAGAGTAGTAATGTTATTATAGGCTATTAAAATGTATTTATTTTGAATCCAGGGACGAAGAACAAATATATTTATATAATGAGAGGCCCTAGGAGAATAGGCAGTATCCATCTAGTCAAAAATCCTGGGAATCTCCTGGAATTGGTTCTTACATGAATAGGGAGAATTTCAAGTCAATATCTATTGACTTGCATGTCGAGCTCATTAAAACAACATTTTTAATTATAATTGTATGTACCTAATACCAATGCAGTCTCGAAGATTGCAGAGTCATTATAAGAAATTATGTCTATAGAAAGAGTCAAGAGTTTCTATGTGTAAAATATATTTTTATAGAAAATGAATAAGGAAATAATTACATTAGCAATGAAAAAGGGACTCTAAATATTATAAAAATTTGGTATTTTGTGTCAATAGTCCTAATTATACCATAAAAAAGGTTTTTAACTCTTCAGCAAACGTATTAAACAGCTAAACATTCTGAGTCTAGTCCCACTAAATATAAAAAACAAAGAGTTGACAGCACTCATTTTTATATTTTATGGAACAACGATTGGGTTTACATATGTATACGTAGATATTCGAATTACATTCCTATGACCTCGGAGAGGTACATTATGTAAATAAGTCAAAGAGGCTGTCATTTATGTAGCATAATGATCTACACAACATATCTATCTATATCTATATATATATATATATATATATATATATATATATATATATATATATATATGTAATTTAGAATGTTTGCCTTTTTGAAAAATTAATCAAATCCAAAATTATCATGTATCACGAGATGTGGTTTGCTATTGGCAAGAATACTCTTAAATACTTTTTCTGTTTAACTTGGAGGTAATATAAATTAGCTTAAAATATAATTGAGAAAAAAAATATATCAAACTCAGCCCTACAAGAAGAAAGTTTTTATAATAGTCAGGTATAAATTTAGGGTATGATGTAGGAACTTTAGCTAATATTTCACCTGTCAATGTTCTGGCATTATAGTAATATAAAATATTTTTAAAAGATAATTTATTCATATGAGGTAAACAAATAATCCATTGGAATGGCCTTTCCAATTTTTGTTCAATGAGCCTTACCATTTTACCTGGATATCAAGTGGCTACATGTACTGCTTTTCCTTATATCATAGTGAAATGATCGATATATCTATATCTATAGCCTTGCTTTGATATAACTGTTGTGTGCTATTCTAATGCTTCTTGTTTATTGGCTATTGAAAAGTACATTGTATTATCTTTACACCCATCAAACATAATATAGATTACCCCATTTTTTTTAAAGAATGTTTTGGATATAATTGTTTGTGTTTTTTTCTGCCTGGGAGTAGACTTTTGTGATCAATCAATTTTTGGGGTACATAGACAGTTTAAAATCCCTAAGAAGGGCATTCTCATATGCGGTTGTAGCCCTTACAAGTATATCATGCCTTAAAAATACTTAACTCAATTACATTAAGTACATGTCATTTAAATGTTGAGCTTGCAAAATAGTTTTTCTCAATTTGTTTCATGCTCATTTGTTTCCTTATTTCCTTTGGAGGAGCCTTGAATATCTGTTCATTGTATTCAATAATAATTTATTTATATACATTTATCAGGTGATACTTTTTTAAAGTATTAATTTGATTATGTAAAGGGACCAAACACAATGCTTAAAGGACCTTGAATTGGTTATCCTTGTCCTAACAAAAATATTAGCAAAGGGTTGTAAAGCAAATGACCTTTTGACTTCACCTTTTTGGGCACCTATGACAAGGATACTTATGTGATAACCTGCTATTCAGCTACGTTGATACTTGGCATACATACGTCTGGGTCATTATGAGTAATTATGGTTACCATATTATTGTAATTTAGTAACTATATTGCAGTGTGAGAAAATATTACTTAGTAGAGCATTAATTGACTTGTCTCATATTATTCCATATAAAAGAAATATCGTTATGTTACTCTTTGAAGCAAAAGTTGTATTATTACTTTACTCTAAATATATTTTTTTTGATCTTCTTGGATTATAGATAAAGTGAATAATTTCAAACTGAAATATCGCGCGCACAAAATTTGTGTCTCTTTCATTCTCCCCATTTGAAGCATTATCTTTTCCAACAAAAACATAGTCTGGGCAGAATAAATTTATGTATTGGTGTCTGACCTATTGAACTTTGATTTTTTATAGTATGATAAAATTAGAATAACATTTATTAGGTGTAATTTATACTAAAAATGTTTACCCATATCAGTCAAATTATGTTAGTATTGTTAAAAATGACATCTCATATTAATAATACAACTTTTCATTGCTAGGGGGACCAATGGCCTTGCTCTTTCAATCATGTGTTTAGTGGCAGTATAAAAAGATCTTGGGGAATACTTTTAGTGAGAACTTATTCAATCAAATTGACTCAATACTTTTATTGAAATTCATTTTGCGATAATTTTCGATGAAGTAATTGGGAGCTCCCCTATTTAGGGTTACATTTGAGCACAAATAATAAACTATATAGCTATTTTCCTCAGGAAGCCCCTTTGATTACTCAATCAATAACTCATACATATAAAAACAATACTAAATAGTAACGTAGAGCAAAATAAAGGGCGAAAGGAAATCAACTGGAGATTTACTTGTCTAAATTGGGTGACTGACTTCATTTTCTTATCAAATATTTAATGTGATGATGATTTAAATATCAAATTGCGCGGCTTTGTAATATTTAACTTTTAAAAAAAGACAAGTCATCATGAAATGCAGACTTTTTACATTAGCCATACCAGCGGGATAAAAAATAAGGTTATACTTTATCCTTGAAATATCTTTTATAATTCAGGATGGATTTTTTAATGCTGTTGCTATACATGGCAGCTTTAGTGCCTCTTCACGATGAGTTAAGAGCTCTGACACTACATTTTTAACTTGTCTCTAATTTTTATTTTTCACTGAATTTTTCAATTGAATAACTTTAAATATTACTTATTATTAATGTCCTCATATTACTTCTTGCAAGTAATATTAATATTACAGTAATGCATTAGTAAGTAGCGTGTATCTACCCAACAATTGTTATTACCCACTGATTGCTGATATGCATTCGAGTGACCAGTTTAGTTTGATTCAAGGTTATTTAATTTGTAGGATCTCTTGAAACACATTAAAATACACATCGTTGGCATTTAATCCATCATCAAGGATATGAGGGGGCGATAATTCAACTCATTAATAGCAAAAACTCCAAGGACCAAGATATTGATGATCATCTTGTGAGATCTTACTCATTGCCATTAACTTATCCGTTAATTTACTTTATTGAGGTTCAAAAGTACATTATTTCATCCAATTTTTCGAGAAAGGACGAATAATTTTTGATGGAAATACATGATTGAAACGAAAGGGTAGTGTTGATTCTAATTTTTTCGAACTAGTTTGGTTCTAGCAGTCCTGAGGACCGATTAATTGATTTTTTATAATTCGGGTTATTTTCGGGTCAATATCCAACTATGAGCAAATACATCTTTGCAATACCCACTTGTGGTTTTGACTTACTCACCATTTACTGCAAAATGGGAAAATGGAGTACTTTTTTCTAGTATTTGGGCTAATCATTTCATTACTATTTACATTATGTATTCAATAAAATATGAACAAATAAAGTTTATTCAAATTTGTTAATTTTCCATATTTCCATTAAGAGCTATTAGAATTAAGAAAAAGAGGGGAACAATATTGGAAAATACCCTCAATGACGTAAATAGGATTATATTTTAAGAACTGACGAGTAGACTGGACTACACTGGATTGGATCGCAGTCCTAAATAAGGACCAACACAACTCTAATGATGGATGTCTCATATTTGCAATTGAATAATTCCTTTTCGGACAATTATAATAATTACGACATGATCATCGAGATGGATGTTTTAAATTTGCAAGAAGGATATGAAAATATTAAAAGCGTCCATCATCTTCCACCCACTCAACGTCTACTAATCCAGCATAATCATCTAATCCTATAAAATTGTATTAGTGGCCAAAATATGAAAAAATAATTTTGAAGTACATAAATCTTTGCATAACATTGGTAACAGATCTTTGAATAAATGTACATACATATTTTCATAGTACTCATGAATCACCCTCTTCTCCTCCAAATCGAAATGGAGGAACAAAAGCTCTTAAAATATCATTGTCCCAAAACGAGTTTATGTTTCATCTTTTTAAATAATTTTATTAGGTTTGAAAAAAAAAAAAAAAAAAAGGTTGGGCATTTCCCAAAGCCTACACATTTAGAACCCTTCGATACCAGAATCATTCAATGCATTAAAATCAGAATGTACCATTTTTGTGAGAGGGATGGAAAAGGCAGGTAGAGTCAATACATCTTATTATTCAATCATATTACATTACTTGCAATTTTTTGAAATGATAATAAATACAATAAATTGAGCATATAAACAAAAAAATAAGAATAAGGAATAGTATAAATAGCTACTACAAAAGGCCACTTGAATTCCATACTAACTTATTATTACACTAGTCGAAATAATTAATTTTTATTTTCATCATGGGTTTTAATGCATTGTTCATGATCCTTTTATGCTCAAAAACACAAAAATCAAACATTTAGCTCAATAATTTCATCATTGTGACCACAGGATCATTTTTACTAAATCGTGATTTTTGTCGTCTGATAACATCAATTCAAACTAAAATTTGAAGACAACGAAGCTTTACAAAAGTAGTTAAAACTTATTGTGAACAAATATCTTGAAATATTATAAAAAGAAATATGTTATAATACTGTGCCTCTATTTTTATTTGGCGAAATTCCCATTCAATGCTGAAAAATTAAGAAAAAATGATTCATCTTATTCTTAATATTATTTTTTTTATTGTTTTTGACACTAAACATAAATAATAATTTGTGGTAATTGAAAGAAAAGTTAATCATCTGAAATAAATAAAAAATAACTTCATTCAAAAACTACTTATTGAAAAAAATATTAACGATTTGATATAATTTAGGAAAATATAATGGTATTAGAATAGTGTTGAGGTTTTGTGATATTTATTGCTACAAAGTTTGTCAAAAAATCATTTTTCAGAAACATTACGTCCTTTTTAACATTATTAATTAAGGAATCGGATATTGATTTATATACATATGCTACATTTCCTTTCTTATGAATGCGTTTTTATGTACCTTTCAAAATAAAACAGTTTATACTTGGTTTGATAAGGTAACAGCACCTTTTGATAATAATTATCAAGAATGACTTTGCATAGAGGTAGTAGGTACTTAATTTGATTATATTTTATAAGTTTACTTATTTTTTTATACGAATTGATGCATTTAAGGGGTAGTAGAAACTTCCACTATCGCCCAAGATGTAGGTCAAATTCGTATTCAATTGTTTATGAACCCTTATGTAGAAATACGGAGTTGCTAGGACTCTACAAAGAGGCATGTATATATAAGTACATAAAATACCTAGAGTGAAGCATGGATTAAATTATTCTAAAGCATGAAGGAGCTATAATTCCATTGAAGTTAATCTTCTCTACCTAAACAAAAGAGATATGTACTTTTAATGCAATTTCTACCGGTTATATGTACATACTTTTGGTGAGTTCAACTTCTTATTTCATCTGGTCATTTGTTATCAGATTATATCTACCTACCTACATGAATTGTAACATGTGTTGATCTCTATTGACTCTTTGTAATCTTTATAGCCTCAAAACTCTCTAATAGATTTAGCAGTTATTCGATACCATACAAGGAAACTAAAGGAAAAAATATTGTATAAAGAAGTTTTTTTATGGTCTCTAGGCGTTCAAACAAATAATATTGAACATCAAAAAAACTACAAATACTTTCTTACAACTTTCAGAAGACTAAAGTAGAAAGAAGTATATGAGCAGTTGTATGCTACTTATAAGTTGATAACTTATAATTGGAGATTCTGGAAATAGTTGCCTTAGTAACAGGATTTTACTTTTTTCAGTAACTTATTTGATTACTATCCCTGACGACCTGCAAAAAATGAGTCAATCTTATCTCTGATTGTCTCATATATATATATATATATATAATGATAAATTCACAACCATGCCTTGCTACATGAATACTAAAATTTTTAATTTAACATGTTTTAAATTATATTAGAAAGTTCCGAATTCATTTTCTTACTTACCTACTTATTCCTTGTTGATACAAAAATAAAATAACATGTATTAATGTAATGGAACGGCTACTTCTACGAGTAACTAAATAATTACTTTTGATCTTGATCAACAACGTTACTTTAGTGCCCAAGTAACGAGTAATTAACTAAAAAAAAATTTACCAACACACTCAAACTTGTTATAACTCAAAATCTATTTTATTCATAAGTTTAAAGGAGTCCTTCGAGTATTGACAATAGTTAGAAACTTAAGAAAAAAAATGCTTAAAGCCATTTAAATTGTTATTTGTTTACTAACTATAGCCTTGTAAGCCTGCGCCATCTTGCGGCTATGCATGATTTGTTAGTTTGCTCATATTCTATTAGAAAAATTATTCTAGTGATCCATATTTTATTTATCCAAAAGATCAAATCAAAGCTCAAATATCCTTTTCTTTATTCAAAAGACGTCATGAAATAAAATATAATTTGTTCTCAATTATCTAGAGGTAGGTTCAAACTTTGATAACTGATGCAAAAATAAAAATTGTATATACATATCTGAAGACATCATATATATTAGTATATTTTTTTATTTCAGAAGCAAATATTATTTTAAAACCCAGACGCTATCTCTGTCCTTGGTCTAGCTATTCATAAAAGGTTAAAAATACCCCACCAACGTTTGAAGAACACATTACATAGTCAAATGTATCTATATAAATATATATATATATTTATGCACACAATATTTGATAGAGATAAAACAATGCAAACCATTCAGATGTTTCATCTCAACTGGATAAAAAATTCATGTTTGGAATACATGAAGAAATATATAGATTATAAACAAACCAATTTATGGATTTATGTTTGGGGGCAGTGGCGTAATTTGGTTTTAATTTTCAATCCGGAGAGGGAATCAATTTCACCAATAGATTCTATAAATGTATTTTTTGTATGTTTTTAATTGGCCTTGGTACCTCAAAAACCTCGATATTTAATATACAAAAATATGTAAATACTAAAAGAGTAACTTTGGGGTTAAGGGTTATGATTATTTTTAGTTAGGCAGTGGCTTTAAAAGTATATAAAATGTATATATAGACATATATAGACGCTTTTGGTATAATAACTCAATCATTATTCAAAGCTTTTTTGCAGAAAATGAACAAAACTGTTTTGGAGTTAAAACTATCTTTCCCACAATGGATTTGCTAACAATAACTCCGCAAGATTAGTGTGTCTTGATTTAATTAATAAACTTACATGAAGCATTAATGAAATCCTAGTCATCGTAGCTAAATTACATAAATGAAATTCTGTTCAACTTACTACCATGAGCAAAAAATATGGGAAATTATTATTTTTTTTTTATTTAATCATCAAAATTCATTTCGTCCTCCTCAAAAGTAGTCCCCGATGCAATTCATATGTGCCCACGTTTTGTCCAATTTTCAAAACAGTTACAAAATTTGCATTTAAGTCAACAATTACAGAACAATATCTGCCGAGTTTAGATATGCCATTAAAATTTTAAAAATCGGATGGTCGGTTTCTTGATTAATAGGTTTTGTACTCCAAGAAATAAACCACGGGTTCTCAAAAATTTTATAGATTATACTCTGGAATATTCATGGCAACTTTTTTGATTTCAACAATATTTCTCACAATTGCATTTTAGCCAT
This sequence comes from Lepeophtheirus nordmannii, assembly GCA_963680855.1. Classification (NCBI taxonomy): domain Eukaryota; kingdom Metazoa; phylum Arthropoda; class Copepoda; order Siphonostomatoida; family Caligidae; genus Lepeophtheirus; species Lepeophtheirus nordmannii. The sequence goes on along the minus strand of OY804522.1, from coordinate 32,308,751 downwards.
CATCTTTCAGACATTTTAAAAAACAAAAAAATCGATTTTAGCTGTTGACAAAATGAGATGTATCTCAAACACTAATGAATATTTTGACGTGTAATTTGGTACAGATGATGTCGAAGACATCGGAATCCCAAAAAGATTAAACTCAAATTTCCATATATATTTTTTGATCAAAGTTAGGGATGATTCTATATTTTCATGGGGGGGGGGGGGATAAGGAGGCTAAAGCAAATCAAATAATTTGTTGATTATTATCATGTTACTCATTATGTCAATAATAAGCTACAAAAGAACAAATATCATGAATGCTTTTATCAACAATTGGAAGTCATTATACGAGGACGTGATTCTTAAGATGCTAGAGTATGTAGAGCAAATGGAATGTATGTAAATCCAAAATGTTTAATTATACTCTACAAAGGAGTGGAACTATTATACATTATTACTATTAATATAATTATTCATGAAAATTAAATATTAATTACTGCTCCTAGAGAAATGCTTTGGGCAAGTTAATAAGTATAATCTTCATTCCAAAGACTGTAGAAATAAAAGGATTGGAGCTACACATAACAACTCAACAACATATAAATAGAATTTATTTGGAAATGATAAAGGAACGTAGATTAAAAATCTCTTTCTCACCTTTTTTTATATGTTGTTATTATTATTATTATTATTATTATTATTAAATATAAAAAAATCAATTGCATTTGACAAGGTATTATAAAAAAGGACTGCAGGCAGCTTAAAAAAAGGAGTGCTTGGGTCATTGTCAAAATGACCATGAAAACAGAGCAGACATATGACGTCAAATATAATTTATAGGGAAATTGACAAATGATCGTTGATCTTTATAAATCGTTTTCGTATGATAATACACAGTGTATTCATGTACGCGTAGCTATGATATACTCATTGAATTTTCTTCATTCCATGAGCGTAGATATCTAAAAATAGATCTTTTGTTTGAATAGCAAATATCTACATAGTACTGATTTATGGTTCAAACTTCCTATACTCTAAGGAGTTTTGAAATATTTCTAAGTACAGTGGAGCCTTGGTTTAATAGTACCCTGGTACACGAAGTTTTTTATTTTTTTATATCTGTTCACGAGTGTGAATTTTGTTCAGAAAAGTAACTGAACTAGGGAATAGTTTCATGTTCATGCTCTTAGTCGGAAGTGATAGAGGGGGAGGAAAAAATTATTTGGTTCTTTAAGAAGGATAAGGGAGATTTGTAAAATGCAGGGTTCACTGTATAAGGAATCAGAACAAGTTTCTAGTAAAAAAACCCGTGGGAAAAGATTCCAAAAAATACACATTATGTACCTAGAGAGAGTGGAAAGCGATTATGTACCTATATTAATAATTAATTAAACCATTTGTTTTAGAAGTTAAAGAAAGTAAATTGTATGTTGTATAAAATGAAACTGAATAATAATTTTATATGAATATTTTGGGCCTGAAAAGGATGAACCAACTTTCCTTTCCATGGATTCTTATGGGAATTACCGATTGTGACGAGGAGCATCCTTTTAGAAAGAATTAAACTAAGTAACTGAGTTACCATATGTATAATATACATATATATAATATGCCGGATGTTTAAAAGGTATTTCCTGATGATACAGACTCCCCCAGTTCCTCTTGAATATCCACATCTTTTCTGCTGAAGTAATCAAAAATAATTTGAAAGTTCATTCATTCGCTAAAGGCCCATGACTCCCATTTCTAGGAATGTAAATAATATGCAAATGGGGTGTGTAAAATAAAAAGAAAGAGAAAATTAACCTGGTAACTCTGACAATTTGATGAATGTTGAGAGGGAAGCAACTTGAGTTGTCATGACGTTTTACTGAGCTACAAGCTGCTATTCTCCATTATATATACAACAATAAATAATAACATAGATGAGAGGAAGAAAATTAACTGAAATTAATGTCGGGAAATTATATATTTTTAACTAATAATAATTATACAAGGACTTGAGCCCTTTTTGTTTGCATTTTCTTTTCTTTATTAACCTTAATGCATTTGTTCCTTCATGCGAGATCTTTACTATCAGGTAGATGTTCTCCTCTCAGTAATAAAGGAAAATTGATAACAGCTTTGGAAAACAAAAAGTACTCCACAAAGTCTCGCACTCGGCATTTTGCATATTATTTACATTCCTACCCATTTCCTACTTATGAATGAGTTTCAAACCCAAGATTTACTTACTTACATACACACATACAGAGCAATCAATTTTAAAGGATATATATATATATATATATATATATATATATATATATATATATATATATATATATATATATATTACAATCATACATACATAGATTGGCAAATTGAATTGAATTATAAAATTTTGTAACGTCTTGTGGGCTCGCAAAAGATAGCGCATCTTTAGTGAACACACAAAATATTGCCATTAATCATTCTCATTATGAATGCATATTTTTTCTAGAGAATGACATGAGTACAAAAAAGTTCTAACTAGTTGCTAGTGTATCAACTCAATCAACTAGAGAGGATTATAATAATAAACCCCCATAGGAAATGCCTTAATGGAAGATGGGAATCATTTAACCTTGAATAGATTGCCCATAGAATGATAAAAGATTGAAAATTTGATTTGATGACTTCTTCTGTTCCTTGTTTTTTCAAGCGAACATTTTTATTGGACATTGCAAAATTTATGTTGGAATCTTCCCTTAATTATTATTATTTTTAAAATAAATAAATATTCGAGTCAATTCAGCCTCATAGAGCTAAAGGGATCTGAGTCATGTTTTTGAAGTACATTTATACATAGGTATGTACATGTCATTTTATATTTAAAAATAATATTAAAAAAAACAACAACTTTAGGAACTGTTTTGCTTTTAATACCTATGATAAGAGTAACAACGTTTGTTTTTGTTTGCAAAGTGATGTCAAATGTCATGACATTTTGTTAAGTATGTGTTGAAAGTTGTTTATGCAAATAAATTTAGTTCTTTGTGTTTGCATCTTTTTTTTTTTTTTTTAATATCAACCGGAGGCAGTTATTTTTTTAAAAAAAGCATCATTCAAAGCTTAAAAAGTTTGAAGGTTCTCAAAAGTTAGACAAAGTATTTTATTTTAATCATTTTCTTACACAAAATAATTTGCTGTTGGCTTGATAGTTGAAGTGCTTTCAATGTTGCTCCTGCTTCCGCTATTAAAACAACTAACCAAATAAATATAATATAAAAACAATCATCTCTACATATTTTTAAGTTCTCCCAGACATAGAAAGACCTCATTTTGAAAAGGTCAAAATAACAACAAAGATACAGGTTTGTTCCAATGCTTTTCAACTCGTAACTTAGTATATGTATGTAATTATAATATTTGTTAATTTATAACTCAACTATCAGTGACTCTATCAAACACATCAATACTTATGGTTTACCTTAATGCTTTAGATCATATAGTATCTACCTAGGTATTTGACCATTTTTTCAACTGGTGTATCAAGTTTTTATACTGCTTTTATGTCTTCAGAGCTTGGCTTCTATATGCATTTATTTGTGTCTATTTTCGTCATGATGTCTGAAAAAGATCCCTTGCAAAAATGTCTGCTCAAAACAATATTCTCGTATGTACCTGAAAGTTATTTTAGTTAGAATATTCATGGCAGAAATGTTTTGTTGTTGTTGTTGTTATAGTTTTATTTTATATTTGTATTTTTTATTTCTAGTAAAAATAGTAATAAGACATGAATTTTGTTTGCACGTAGCAAAAGTGGGTTCTTTTTATGCTTTAAATGATCTGTCAAAACATATATATGTTCATTCCTAACCTTTTGAGATGAATATTTATTTATTTTCCTTGTAGTTTTTTTAGAATAAAAAGTGAATGGTGTGCTATCAAGTTGGTACTACCGATATTTACTATAACCTTCCGTCAAAATGCATGTTAATATTATAGATAATATTTTCAATGATGAAAATATTCACAAATAGATTTGATTAAAGGAAACCTAAACACAAAACCCAGTTCTTCTCAATGAATCATAATTCCTAGAAACACTCCTTTAAAACTTCAGAGGGACCCTTTATAGTAGAAAAGATCAGGAAAGGTTGGAAAACTTATTGCAAAATTTAATCTGTTGATTATCAATTGAATTTTTTTTTTTTTAGACTATACGAGTCAGTAACTTTTTCACAAATTGTATTTGAATGAGAGACATCAAGTGTTGCAACGCGATTACAACAGTTAAAAAAAATCGAATTTGAGTAAGAAATTAAGAAAATTAGACTAAATAATATTTTTTGAGGAATAATCAACAAAACTTTTCAAGGAATCGGATTCATTCTTGCACATTAAGATATATTACTATATATCACTGATCAGTAGCATAAATGAAAGAATTACACTTACCCTATTCCGCACCCTGTAGATATGAAAAATAATATGTAAAAATATGGACAATTGCAATAACTAGTCCCTTTGTGCCTACACAACGTTACACTTTCTTAAATATCTCCTCAATGAGTGTGTGTGCATTGAATTTGAACAAATTACTTCAAGTGATAGCAAAGGAATCCATCGTTTAAATGTAAATATAATTTACATTAGCAATGGAAACAATGAAAAAGGGACTCAAAATATTATAAAAATTTGGGGTTTTGTGTCAATAGTCCTAATTATACCATAAATACATACACCTAATTGTAGTGTGAATTTCATGGCTAGACTCAAGAAGAATGGGTCTCTCCTATGTACATGCATGGGAAATCCCATTGGTCTCCTTCGGACATACTTGTTCTATTTCTCATAGTCTAAATGTCTTTATTTGTACCAGTGTATTTGAATAAATACCCACATACATAAAGGTGAAGGTCAGTACATGATAAATACATACATGTAGTTAGAATGAATTAAAACTTAAAAGCATAGCTACAAGATGCTAAAGTCAATTGCTATTCGTGTATGTACAAATTACGTTCTTAACAATGATAAATTGAGCCTATTATGAAATTAAAAGTTGTTTTTTTGTTTTTCTTACGTCTTCTTTTTGATACTATGTACATAATACACACATATGTACCTATAACATCTTCACAAGGAATCAAGGAAATGATCATTAATGTTCTATGTATGTACAGTTAATTTAACTTTTAAATGCTTTGGGACTGCGAATGCACTCTCCATACATAAGTTGAGTTTACTTGATTTTTAATGAAAAGACATTTTCAAGATGAGTTGAATTAAAAGTTAATGACTTTGGGAAATTCCCTCTTGGTAATTTTGTTCTCATCATGGGCTCTACATACATGCAAAATTAAATTAAATTTCTTTTGTATTATTTTTATCGTTAAGACAACGGTTAGAGAATCAAGGAGTTCAAACACATATTATAAAAAGGTCTAGGTTAGCTTACAAGTCTACATAGGTACATAATTGTATGTATGTATATTTAGCAAATAAAAAGAGCTCGACATTTAAAAAAGTAGATACCTACAACCAAATAAATATTTTCATGAGGATGAGCGCGTAGGTTAATGATAGAAAGGGGTCTGAATATAAATGCCTGAGTAAGGAACTGGAGTGCCTGTAAAAGGAACGCGAGCATCACTAAATCCTTTTCATACTTTTCTTCTGTTGTGACCGCGAATATTTTTGACCAACGACAAAATCTTCTTCAAAAACTACAAAGAAAGAAAGAGAAAGAAAAAAAAATACACACACACACATGAATATAAAAGCAATGTTTCCTCAAGTGTAGGGCATCACTTGGATCAGTATTTCATTCCTAGAAACATCTTCCTCAATCAAAAAAACAACAACCATGAAGGTGTGTGCTTGCTTTAATATTCTATCTACCTGCAAATAAACACCTGGAGAGGATTTCCTCTTATTTTATACATATTTAGATAATGACCCATTTCAATATTTCAGTTCGTCATTGCTCTCGTTCTTATGGCCTCTGTTGCCCTTGCCCGACCCCAAAACGGATTTGAAGATGACTACTTTGACCCCAATCCTCAATACAGATTCGAGTACAAAGTAGCCAGCGATGACACTCAAACCTACGTGACACAAGAGGAATCTCGTGATGGAGACTTTGTTACCGGTCAATACACTTATGTTGATGCCAATGGATCTCTCGTGACTGTCACCTATGAAGCTGGACCTGAAGGATACTCCGAGTCCCGTGACATCCAAGAAGGATTCATTACCATTGTTAACAATAAGAAATAAGCCTTCCTCATCTAATTTGAAAACATAGCACCCCCCCCCCCCCCTCCCCCTACCATACAACACTAACTTTTTTATTTTTAAAAAGAATCCCTTTCCGGACCATCACAGCCAATTTCTTTGTTTGTTTTCAATATAAGATCCTATGAATGGTTTTACCTCAATCAATCAATCAAAACTTAACCAACTTCTTGGGCATTATATATACATTTATATATTCGATATTGAACAACACTCTTATAAGATGCAATGTCTATTTCGTGTGATAACTTCGATTGTATAAATATGACAAATTATTATTTAATAAATGATGTTTTTTTATATAAAATGATTTACAAAATATACACACATACATACTCGAAAATCCAGATTCCATCTTCCAGCTTCTCCTTAATCTCAAGAGGAAGATGCATAGCCACAAAGTCATATGCAAAATCTGATGAGTACACTACATACATAAATAATGATAAGAAGGAAGAATGCATTATTATATTTCCTAATAAGGGTTGAAGGTCAAGGAGCACTGAAAGGCTTAGAGTCCACAAATAGTATGTACATAGCTATGATTAATTTGTTGCGGAGCAACACTCTGAGGAAGGTCACAAGTAGCTTCAGGTTGTGTATGACGACATTAGAAGTAAGGAGGACATTTTGGAAAGGGTTGGTCGGTCGCATCAATTCTTTTATCTTTTCCCCCTATCGCTGTTCATTCATGTTACACCACGAATCTGCTCTTCTTCAATTTGAAACAATAATTCCCCTACTATTAAGTGAAAAATATTTATAAGGTTAAGAAGAAGAATGGGCTAACTTAAACTACTACCAAATGTGAACATGTATCTACATATTTTGTACATCTGTGGAGGCTACTCGACTCTATTTAATGTTACCAACGACTTAATTGTTGTCATATTTATTGCACAATGTATGTAGAAGATATCATCTAACTGCGTAGCATGATGTTGAAACCTTAGTCTTTGTCATCGCATAATTAATTATGTCCTTAAGTATTATGAATTTAATAAAATATATATTCTTTCTTTGTTAAAGTTCCAAATAATGTATGTTTTGCATGTAAAATAAATGTATTTGTATTTATGATAAGACTAAAGTTTATCCGTCTGCCTATGCATACATACACGTTTGGATATGACTTGAAAATTATATTCCATTTATTTTTCAATTAGAATATATACATAAAATTTGTAGATTTGATAATACCACTACTATTAATAAGACCCACAAAACGAAAAAAAAATGGCTACTTTGCTTTGGTTATTGTTCCTGTGTTGTCAGACTTTACGATTGACGTGATTTAAATCATGAAACCCTGATTTTTGAGAGGGCTAAGAGCTAAATTAGATCACTTTTGTTCATTCATTGAATCTATGATGCTTCAATCATCCTTGAATTAATCAATTTGAGTGTTTGACCTCTTCTTTGATCCTTAGATAAGTAAGTGTCTATTTAAGATCTACTTGCTTCATTTATTCAATAATTATTAAAATAAGGTACGCATCAAATTGTCTTTTTACGGATGATGGATCATCCAGTGGTTTGATACACATAATCCCAGAGCATCATGGAATATGTACATATATAGCCAAAGGTAAAAAAAGGAAATCTTTTTTATTGTTACGTATTGCTAAGTGGATTGGTAAAATTCTAATTCATAATCATATTTGTTTCTAAGTTAGGGTAGTAGAAACGATCGCGGTATGATGAATTCTACTCTCCTCAAGGGTAATTGTACATTCTATTTGCAAATAAATATTTGTAAAAACGATTAAGAGAAATGATTCAAATACTTTACATTTTTCAACAAATAAAGCTTTTTTGTCCATTCATGGGTTGGTTGTTAACCATCCATGAAATAGCAAACTACCTATGTAGTATGCAAATATGTGTAAACAGAAATCAATGCAAGAAAATTATTATTTTTTTTACTGGACTCATGGGTCAAGTGACATGGTTTTACATGTCATGAAAAATAATTTACATGGGCACAGAGATTTCACAAGGATCAAAAATAAAAACTTTTATTCTTAAAAATACTTTTAAAATTTAGAATAGATATTCTACATCCAATTGACTGCTTTTTATGTAATGTAAGGGCTTTGTTGGGAAATGTTAGTTAGTTTGTAAAGCCTTAAATTTCTTAATTATTACATACTAATCCATTGAAAAATAAAGTAGTTATGCCATTACTTACAGGAATATTACTTTACTTTAAATATAATACTTTTTCTTTTATTTATTTTTTTAAATTGATGTGTATTCTTGTTTAAAACATTTATTAAATTTTTTTGAAGACAGATTTGACAAATTTATATTCTGTCTTTTTTTTTTGATAACTTTTTTTGCTCCTCTTTTTAGAAATTTAATTTTTATCTATATGGTAAAGTGCTTGTTACTAGGTAAATCTGCTTTACTTAACGTAATGATTTTAATATTAGAGTAATATGTTACCAAGTAGTCCGCTCATACAGAAATCGGTGATTCATGTGAAATTTTCTGAGTTGAAAGGCATTAGCAAATGCATTCATTTTCTAAAATTGCATAATGATAATAATAATAAACTTTGTTGCTGTATTACATACCTGACTAACTTTGACAAATAACTGAATTGGCATTGAATCCTTACAGTTGTTTTCCAATTTTCCAGAATTCATATTCACACAAATGTACCTACGTATGGATTTATCTTTTTTGACAATAAGTGTGAAGCTCCTTTAAAATTGTACCTATTATGTATTAGATGGGCCTCAAAGGATAAAGACAAAGATGGATGATAGAATGAGTTTAAAGGAATAGTAGCTGAAGTTGAAGGACTTGAATGAAACTTCAGCTCGCATATTTATCTTACAAAGATCCTCAATAAACGCCTCTTTATTATCTTGAATAATAACCCATTATAATAAGAAATATCTTTCTTGAAGCAGAAAACAATAAAAATTCAGACTGAGATATTAAAACCAATCCAATCCATGGGTTAAAAAAAAGAAAACAAAAAATTAAACAACCTGTTCAAACACATTTATAAATAGAAATAAAACTCGAATTTTAATGGATGATATACTTTGACCTTTACATGGCGTGGATCTTCAATTATTTATTTATTCATTTACCTAGGCAGAAATGTACTATTGTTTGTGCATCTTCAGTCTAATAGTTTGCTAAAATTAGAAACAATGAGTGACAAAAGTCAAAAACCTCATTGCGACAAAAATTTACTTAATGTATCTATTAGTAGGAATGTGTAAATAATATGCAGAATGCCGCGTGCGAGACTTTGTGGAGTTGGCACTTTCAACAGTACATTTGTTTTCCAAAGCTGTTATCATTTTTCCTCTATTACTGAGGGGAGAACATCTACCTGATAGTAAAGCATGAAGGAATACATGCATTAAGGTTAATAAAGCAAATAAAATGTAAACAAAAAGGGCTCAAGTCCTCGTATAATTATTATTAGTTAAAAATATATAATTTCCTAACATTAATTTAAGTTAATTTTCTGCCTCTCATGTTATTATTTATTATTGATGCCTTCATTTGTGTATATAAAGGAAAATAGCAGCTTGTAGCTCAGTCAAACGTCATGACAGCTCAAGCTGCTTTCCTCTCAACATTCAAAAAATTGTCAGAGTTACCAGGTTGATTTTCTCTTTCTTTTTATTTTACACACCCCATTTGCATATTATTTACATTCCTATCTATTAGGTACATCTATGTTAAACTATTAATTTTCACTTCATCAGCTCCCTTTTATTATAAAAAATTAATGTCAAAAATTATAAACCATTTTTGGTAGAGTTTTGTAGTTATTATGAAATGTCTTATAATATTAATGCATGCATCAATTCTGTTACCTCCAAGTCTTCACACTTAAAATCAACTAACTGATTTGCAAATACTTTATACCCAAAAATACAGCCGACATTTTTACAAAGAGCAATCTTATTTGCAACCGTTCTTCCCAAAGGATAAGAAAAAAAAAGAAACACCATATGTATATTATAATTAGGAATGTAAATCATAAAACAGAAGCTTTACACGTCAAACTTTGGGCATTAATTAAGTTATATGTAATTCCTTATACATACATATATCTTACTTAATTAATAATGCTTCCGAACATTGTTAAACATAAAATTTGTATTGATCTTGTCAACAATTTAATCAATCAATTTTGTCCTCTTATTATTTCATGTAAATTTACCAACTGTTATGAGAATCAGTTTAGAAAATAACATTTTTTTTCCTTTTAAGACATAAAAGGTAATGAAATATGGAATGAATTAAAGTTAGTTTGTTTAAAAAAAAAAAACATTTTTTAAGTACTAATTCTCCTCATGGTGAAGTTTCCCTGCGGTAAACTTTCCTCTAATCTAAAAAAAAAGTACATAATCTGTAAGAGCCGTTCATGTTTTGAGAACGTAATTGTTACAAAATGTCTAAAAATGTTATGTCATTTACAGAAAGCAAAGGCTTGTCACTAGTTCTTCTAGTGTGATTCTCTAATAATTAAGATTTCCAATGATTATATTATATACAAACTTTTAACAGGAAATGAGATGATATCACACCTAGGTAATATGAGAGTATGAACTCATTTGTTGGATTATTGCATCATATCTCTCTAAATCAAGGATACAATTGAGTGATTAATTATATATTGTATTTGTGTAAGGATATTTATTTCATGGAAGCCCAGGAAATAACCACGTACATATATTATTCTTACTTAAAGTATGAAAAAAAGTTATTTATTCATGGCTTGTATTTAAATTCAGAGGCCCTATGTAAGTTTCTCCATATTTAAGTGTAGGTACATTAAAAGTTTAAATAATTCTCCGCAAGTGGCTAGTAAAAAACGAAACAAAACAAAATGTTCCAGGTAGATAGTTAAATGTATGTATTCTTTATATTTAGAAAATTTTATAAAATATAATAATTATTATTATTTAAAGTACTTTGTCGTACTTTGTAGCAACTTCTCGAGAGAGGCTTATATTTATTCAAAGGTATTATAGATGCATGAGCTCATAAGTAGATACATATTTATTCGGTGCATCTAAAAACATGCAAAGAATAAAAATCTATGTACATACATATTTCTCCATGGATTAAGTTTGAAGGTTCTTGTTGATGAATCAAGTTTTTGCATTCCTTGAATATTAATAACATATACATATATATATTTATTTTAATTATAATTATGCGTCTTCCTTGCAAACTCTGTTATCTATGATTCAAAGATAAAAAATTTGTAGAAATTCATTCTGGGTCAATCATACATGCATTCAACAAACATTGATTTATGAATATGCATATATACAGGACTTGCTTGAATTAATGAAACATTGACTTGAAAAGGTTCAAAAACTTTTCTAATATGAGTGTTTGTCAGAATGTCTTTAATAACAAAAACGCACAAACAATGGACCATGCTAACAAGCACATATAAGCTGCACCATAAAAGGAATTTAGGCTTTTTTTTCATCAAGTCTTATTAATAGCTTATTTATAATTATTATTATTACCATTATTAATTACAGCCTAATCACATTAGCAACAAAATATGTTGAATCTTAAAGGAATTTAGAGGGATCCCCGTTCACAAAACATAGAAATCTGACCAATGAAATGATGTTTCCTAACTCCAAAATTCAATTTTTTTCTTCATCACTGATTATGTAGAGGATTATACTTACCTAGTTGACCTTTTGGGATTGATTACTTATTAATAATTAATACTAATTCAGTATTGAATATATATATATATATATATATATATATATATATATATTCTCAAGGTCACTGGAATGGCTTATATCATGAAATTTAATGAATAGATCAAAGATGAAGTTCTAAAAAAAAGGATCACAAAGTCCTATCAACAAGGGTACTTCAATTTGGTCCCAGTATGGATGGGGGTTTCCATTTATACAAAAGATATTGTGTATCAATGTGCAAAATTAAAGGACCTTTGCCATGCTGTATGGATATAAATACAAGTCCTATAAATAGTATTTGATAATTCTGCATGAAGGAATTGTGAGATAAGAATGGAGGAAATGCAGGGAACAAACGTTTGAATTAGACTGTGAAAACTAAGTCAATGTCACGAAAGTAAAATAAAATAAATTAATAATAATAATTTGAGAGAAATGTCATTTTAACTGAATGCAAAAAACGAACAAAGAGTGCAGGATCATGGGCTGCCATTCATTTAAACTATCATATGATCTATGGCATTTTCTAAGCTTTAGACATGTGACCTATGGAATAAAAATGGCAATAACCTCGAAACAAAGAGACTGGTTTTCAGCTTCTTCACAACAAACTTCACAAATATGTGTGTAATTCGTATCTTCCCGGTGAGTTAGTCATTCATGTAAAAACCTACGTAGGAATGTTGATTTATGCAAGCATGTATTAATCATCAAACAAATTTAACAAAGATTAATCATCTGTAAAATTAAGCCACTGTTATCGTCACGAAACCTTCTTGAATGTCACGGGTCTCAAGGTATCCATCAGGTCCAGCCTCATAGGTCACAGTCACGAGAGACCCATTAGCATCCACATAGGTATAGGCTCCAGTCACAAAGTCACCATCCCGAGACTCTTGCTGTGTGATGTAGGTTTGTGTATCTTCACTGGCTACTTTGTATTCAAAGTTGTATTGAGGATTGGGCTGGAATTTAAACAAATAAAGAATAGAGCGGACTGACTTTCTGAACGATATCTTACGTCAAAGAATTCGTCAATTTGATCTTGTGGTCGTGCAAGAACTGCTGTAGCGAGGAATACAAGAGCAATGAGAACCTGGGAGGTTGTAAAAAAAAGAAGGACTTGGAGGTTACTAAGTCATAGCAGGATCATAAAAAAAACTAAACTCCTTACCTTCATTTTTAGTTGCTTGAATTGAAGTTGATGTCAAATTGATGTCGTTGAAGAGGATATTTTTGGTTTTTATACCCTTCATTTGAGCTTTGACTTTAAGTGTCATTTTTTCATAATGTCAGAAAAGTAAGTACTTGTTACTAGCTGAGGTATGTAACGTGTCTTTATTATCTGCATAAATATATACATAGAAATTCATCATACTATGACCATTTCCTATACAAACTCTTTATAATGCGTCATTAAATGGTATTCATAGGAAATTGGTGGGATTTCTTTAGTTTTCGTATTGACCTTCATTTAAAAATACTTATTCATTCCATTTGTATATAATGTTTTATAATCGACAAAATACTTAGTGGATTTATTTACTACTAAAAATATTATTCCTAAGAATTCATAGTTTCATAATAATGGACTCTTAAAACGGAATTCAATAACTCTTCAATAAATACATATTATCTTACTTAGAATATAAATACATGAATTATTTTTGTCTCCCTTCATTTTATCAGTTTCTTGAAATAGCAGTCTATGTACTATCCTATTCATGGAGAATAATATATATATATAAATACAACATGCAACATCCCTATTAGCATAATGTTCATTGTATGTATTACAAAATAAGTTAGACGTATTCTCCCAGGATGGAATTTTACTATACATAAGGCATCAAATTTTTGTTTTTCAACTCTCAATCACATGATTCTTTTTTATATATTATATGAAAAACAAGTTGTATACAATGGGACATACCTACGACATTATTACCTTTCTACACAAGTACATAGATGTAGGTATATACAACTACAAAGAAACTCCTTTAATTATAATCATTTATTTCCATTTGATGTGTGTCACGTGTATGTTTCAAAAATGGACGACATCCTAGAATTTTATTAATATACTTAATATTGTTGTTCAATATCAAATTTAATCTTCTCTTTCATCAATTGGGTTAATAAGAAATGTCATGAGCAGTTTTAACGACGTGTGTATAAATTAAATAAGCAAATGTGTATGTTTTCATGCAAGAAATGATGTAGGCACCTAGCCAGGTAACTAAGGCTGTAACTTAATTAAATTTGATTCTTTGGTAAGCTCTGAACTATGAATTACATAAAAATTGAGTAAGCATTTGTTTATTAGGAAATTAAAAAGACTTCAGTGTCACCAAATGTATATTTATAAATACTTCCTGATTATTAATGCAATGAAGCACATTTTTAATATAAAGCTATGACCTTTACATCATTTCCATATTTCTCAACATCTGACCAATATATGTATGTATGTATGTACCTACATACATACTTACAGAAAAGGTCATTTCCTACTCAGTTTTATGATATTTTTAATGCCATTTTGTTCACAAGCGTTTGTTGCAATCATTTTAACAGATAGGTTACTCATCAAATTGTTATCTTTATTATATCTCGCAACCTTTCGTTTCAAAAAATAAGGGTCCAAAATCCGTTGGAGCTAATTTGTCAAATTCTTTCCTTCAACTTGGTAACTTAAAACAGCTGAAGGCAAAATACAATATAAAATTTAGTTGCATGTTGGATAACTCGATCATAAAGATTTATATTGGTTCAAAATAGGCAATATTAATAAAAAGTTTTTTATATAAAAAAAATCCTAAAATTCAATAGCCATAGTATTAAAATTGATAAAAGAAAAATATAATTTGTGAGTATGATCCATGGAATTACCATAAATATCTTAATCCCCTATTTTGTAACAATCAATGTAGACCTATTTTGAAATAGGCTTGAATCCTTCCTTTCTGTAGTCTGATATGTAGTGTACGTTGTCATACAGCCATGGTTTTCCAGGAGTCAAATTCAAATATCTAAAGGGCTTTAAAAAAGACATAGTCTTGGAAAATACTGGGAAATGTACCAAGTAAAATGGGTCTGACTAAAAACACATTTTCGATCCATTATAATTGTCTCCTGGACAACGGTTCATATTAGAGGAAGAGAAAGGGAATTTTAATCTTTAAATTTAAATCCTTGTCAATCCTTCTTAAATGTTGCATGTTTATCCTCAGAACCTCATCCTTGATTATTCATCAATTTATTGTATTACTCTACAAGTTGTAATTTGTACGCTTTATAGCGTCTTATTTCATGAACCGTCATTTTAATTACCAACAAATTATTATTAATTGATACGATTCATTCATTTTGATCTATTAATGTACATAATTTACTAAGTTTGGATACCTACATATATTTTATAATGCACCCTTGATATTTTATTGAACATCTCTCATAAAAAGCCAATCACCCAATATATCTATATCGCAAAATCCTTAAAATCAGCATTTAAAACCCTTCATCTCATTTTCTGACTGTAGCTTGTGCAATTTACTTAAAGTACAAGTTACAATTTGTACACTTAAACAAAAAACAAAGTATATTATTAGTGATATTTGGAAATCTTTCTTCCATGATGATGTGAGTATAAAAAAAACTCAGAGATTTTTCCCTTTCGAGAGCAAAAACAAATAATAGATTTGAAGACATGACATGACTCATCCGCTTTGATCAATATTCTATTTTTAATTTTAAGCTACTCCTGCACTAAAATTGTTCATAAATGTCTTTTTGTATTTCATTCATGTCAATGGTGATATGTCTGTATACAAATGAAGGAATATGAATCAAGTGTTTATAAGTGGAAGGGAATTTCCTTAGTTTGATGTAAATATTATGTAAGTTACAAATCTTAAGAAAGGGTTTTTAAGGGCTAAAATGGAATTCAAGTTCTCATAAATACATATAATACAAACGTTTATTCGTGAGTGTCTTTGAGCTAGTTCACAAGAAGCAGTTTAATTGATGAACCAAATGATTAAATTTCATTTAATTAATAAAAAAATATTTCCTGTTTGAACCCAAAGGTCAAATGACTAATTAAGATACTCGTACATACGAGTTGATCTCAATATTTGCTTTTATTGATTCAATTTATTTTGTACGAATGTTACAACCGTTACAAAAGGTTTTGTTGAGGATGTAGGAAACTTGGAGGGAATGTCGTTTATTTTGCCGTGTTTCTGTACATGTTTACTAACCTTCAGCGTGATAGTGTTGTAGACGGAGAGTAGATAGAATAGGAATTCCGTTTCTTCTTCTTTTTATTTTTTTATTTTTTTTTGTCCAATATTAGACCCAAAATATTCAAATATCATTTGCAATCAACCTATAAAAAGCTGGGACTCACCGACTATAAACATCAGTTTGCATCAATCAACTCATCAAACAAAACACAATGAAGGTAAATCCGCCATGGATTTAAATCACAAATTGAATTCCATTTCTTTTCCAGTTCGTTCTCGCCCTTGTCCTCCTTGCCACCACAGTCCTTGCCAGACCCCAGAGAGTGGATGAATTTTTCGATGTAAATATATACATATAGTTGTACTCAACCCAATCTCTCCCTTTTTTTCCTCTCTCTCTCTTCCTGACTAATTTAGCCCAATCCTCAATACAACTTTGAATACAAAGTTGCTAGTGATGAAACCCAAACCTACATGACGCAACAAGAGTCTCGTGATGGAGACTTTGTCACTGGTCAGTACACCTATGTTGATGCCAATGGGTCTCTCGTGACTGTCACCTATGAGGCTGGACCTGAAGGATACTCCGAGTCCCGTGATGTTCAAGAAGGCTTCATCACCATTAATCAACCCTTCTCCAGAAAATAAGCCCCCTTCCATTCAATTTTATACAAATTCATAATCAAAAAAACACAATGAAATAAATATATTTTTACACACTCGAAAAAGAAGCATCACCTTCATTGATCAAAAATATCTAGAAATTAAAAAAAAAAATTAATCATCCTGCTACATATTTTGAAAGAAGAAGATCCCAGTTTTGACTTTTTCAGGCAATTATGTAGAAGAGTAAAGGAAGACGAATAATGAGAAAAAAAAGATTATCTTCCGAACTCCGCTCAGATTTTAAAGACTACTATATTTTGTTTGTAAATTTGTAGATATTTTGCAAATATCCAACGTTCCTAATGTAATAATTAGATTTTTCTCTACCTGTGGTTTCATTCATGAGTTTAAAGGTTATAACTATGATATGAACATTCATTTGTACATACTTTGGTATTATAGAGCTCCAATTTATCTCTTTTCGTCATCAATGATGTGTCATTATCAACGAAATAATAATTATTATGTTTTGCAACTCTATTCCTAATGATTAAACTAAATGTTTGTTTTTTTTGTTTTTTTTCCTTCATCTTTGAGGAAAGGAATCTTCTCAAGATAAAAATAATGACATCAGCAAATACAGCTAATCATCAAGCATTGAATTGGCAATTCTTGTAGAATTTATTATTATTACGCACTATCGAAATTCTACATATTTCAATATATTACATATATCATTATCTTTGAATCAACTCTTCTATGAAATAGTAATAAAAAAAACCCGTTTAAAGGTCAAAGTCACGTTCAATTCAAGAAACAATCCTAACAAAGGAATTGATGCCCTCAAGAAATGTATTAATTTTTTATATGTAGAAGAAAAAAGAGTGAAATGAATGACTTACATAGGTTGTAGGCGCCTAAAAATATAGATATACGTATAAAAAAATTCAACTGAAAAGGTTCTGTCCTTCAAGCCAGAGGAGGATTCATACAAACACACATGCTAAATAAAAAAGACGGGGAAGATTTAAAAAATTTTTTTTTTTGGGGGGGCTATTTTTAGCTCAAATATGCTCAAATAAAGTACATGACTCTTCTATGAAGAAGAATGAGAACAGTCATCATGGACTTGGTATGTTTAATATCAAAAAGGATCTTAGATAAATGTGAACAGGAAGTTGCAATCGACTTGAAATCCCTTCTAGAAAATACGACATCACGCATATTACTTACATACTATACTCTATGTACAAAGTAGTGTTGATTTGAGTTGGCTCTATGTAATTGAGGACCAGTTGAGTGACTGAAGGGGGGGGGGGGGGGAATTGAAATATGATTGGAATTTTTTTTTTTAAATCGCCGTTCATCTAGTCGTTCTCATATTTAGTCCTTTTTTTTTACTGCCCTTCTCGCCGAATCTAAAAGGTCTTCTCTTATTTAAGATGAACATCATCCTAGAAAGTAGTTTCTCAGGTGAGAGGCTCGTCTTCAAAATCAAACTAGGTCTTCGTCCAAAGAGGTAGTAATTTAAAGACAAAAACTTCATAAAGCAGCTCCTGTTGAATACTTACAAACAGTAGCTCTGTAAATTTGTAAATAGTCAATTTGTTAATGATAGAATTCGTCTCATGAATGCTTGATTCCAAGCTTTAAATGTTAAGTGAGCAAACCCCTCGCCACATATCAAACACACCGCTTCGGTTTTGTCTATCCTCACAATGAACTCAGAGGTTATGTTAATTCTATTACTAGTAGTTGTATCTTCAAATCCTTTACAAACAAATCAGGAATGCTTTTAGTGGTTTTTGTTTTACTACTCTCTTTGAAGCCAAAAAAACCCTCATATCTCAATGCCTCAAATCCTTTGTGTTTTGTTACCCTCCTCCTTTGGCTCACTGGTTCTCCCCTAGGATGATTCCAGGTTTGTAACCTCTGACTTTCTTCCTGGATTCCAAGTTGGCATTAAATTGTCTCTACAAAAAAGTACGACTACACCTTGCTACAAAACTTGACCTTTTTCAATTTTGAGTCGAAGTTTTAATGGATATTTTAACTTTACTTTTATGTCGAAAACACATAAAAATAAACATTTTATTGTAAAAATTTGACTTTTGTGGAGGAGCTTTCCTTGATTTTGAAGAGCAAATTCAAAACAACTTACTTGGAAACTAATTTAAGCTTTATGTCTTGATAAAAAAAAAAAGAGTTAGATCTCTTTTTTGAAGACATGAAGGTTATGTGATACAACTGTGTAGGTTTTAGACCATTTTCTAACAATAAAAGAATAACTCAATTAGCTAATAAATGTAGATAATTATTATCTAAACAAAATAAATACTAATGAATAATTAAAAGTTATATTGTTCTTACATTATTTTAATATAATATGTACTCTGATCCCTTTTATATTTGAATTATTTTACATTTTTGAATCTACAAAAACTCAAAATTCATGCTCAATAGTTTAAAATATTTTTTTATGACTGGATAAGTCTTAATTAACATTGAAAATATGACTCTTTTGAAGGTCTTCCTTTTTCAAAATTGAAGTAAAATGATAAATTTATAGCCCTCTCTTAAAAAGGTTATTTTTTTTCTTATCTCTGTACACTTTTTAGCGATTCTTAGATAAAGATACATAAATTTTGACAACATTTTGAAAACTGGATATCTTTTGGATAATCTTATATCCAAGGTTGTTTTTCATTGATTTCTTTTCCTCATATTGAAAAATGAATTTATAAAGGCATAAAAAAATAAAAAAATCAATCTATAGAGCATAAAAGCAAAATCTGTAAATAAAAATGTTTCGTATTTTTGAACATAAAAGCAAATATTAAGTAACCATTAAAATACGAACAGAAAAAGATTTTTGTGAAGTGTGACTATAAAATTTAGGGATTAGTATAATACTAATATATGTACAGGGAATTATACTTGAAAAAATGTTGAAATAAAATGATAGAATGATCAACAAAAGACCCAAAAAATAGGAAGGATCTGGGCTATGACTTATGAGGACCCATTATGTTCCTGTCTTTCCCCTTCTTTTGAGCCCCCTCCTTCTCGAACACAATTACATCTAGCACGAATACCTTACAAGGTTAAATAGATTTATGATTTTTGAGTAGAAGAGAACTGTTAGTTTGACCTTTGATTATTTGACCATATATACATGATAATTAAAACAGGGGATGAAGCAACAAAACTCGTTTTTCTTTCTTGAAAAGTATAATCTCTACATATTTTTGGGCATATCTTTTCAGAACATTCTAGATTGATGTACAGGATTATTTGCATGAACAATACTAATTATAACATCCTAACTTCATATACCATGTATGTAGTACATAACTTAGGGTGTACCAAAATAACAAAAGTTTAAAAAGTATTATAGGATACTTTTTATTTTACAAATACAAATAACCATTTAATGTCCAAAAAAAAAAGAAAGAAAGATCCTTCTTCCTCGCATTTTGATTTAAAAATCTGTAAAATATCGAAAAATATGAATTTTTGTTGTTGTTCCTCCTTTAAAATTATAAAGTTAAATCGAAGTACAAGCTTTTTATTCAATTAAATATTACTTTAAATTGCCAAATAAGATGTACATACAAGGATTGATATGATTTGAACCTTGAATTCTGATCAAATACGGTGCCATATTTTGGGTCATGGAAACACTGTTAAAAAATGATCTTACTCATAAAAGTTAATTACGTATGTACATTAAAGGGTTGTAAAGTAATAAAACAATACATTTGTAAAGGCCCCTATAGAAACAAGGGTCAAATAGGTACCCAAGTATGTATTGACCTATCTTGTACTGAGCAATTTGTTAGCATCATGAACATTAATTAATTATTCACTATTTAGGCAGATCCTTTCAATTACCTCAAATAGTTCCACTCATTAGTTAACCATTTTGATAATAATAGTATCATTTGTGTATTCCCAGATCTTTCACAGGATTCACTCTTCTGTAATAAATTCATCATTAATGATTGGTCTTAAAATGCATTTTATTGTTTTTTATTAAGAATACAAGTACTCAGTACTTATTTTATAACCCTTTGAATGTAATGATTATACAAATACTTATTACTAAACAGAGGTGGGAGAAAGTCCCTTTACTGCAAGTCCAAGTCTTTGGTGTCAAGTTACGAGTGGAATCCTGCAAGAGCTTAAATATTTATATTAAGTTCCCAGCTCATTGCGTAACTTGGATTTTGAATATAGTCTCTAGGGATGGTGCAGTCCAGAGTCAGGGAATGCTTATCACATTAAATATTCACTCTTTTTCTCTGCAAAATGATTAAGCAAAGAAAACCATGAACTTGAACTTCCCTATAAAAGATACTTGAATGTCTGCTCTATATATCTCATGAAAAAAGTTAAATTATTATGAGAAAATGTGTTAAGAAACAGTCTCAACTCTAGTCACGTCTAAAGTTTAAAGTCAAGTCTTCAAAATATAGGCTTGAGTCAAAGTCTCTACCTCTCCTATTTAATCATTTATTATTTTAATGCAAGAGTACTATTACCTCACTATTATAAGCTCTATTTTTAGCTTAAACTTCTTCTTTTTTTTCCAAACCTTTATGATGCAATGCAAAAATTTGACATGGATATATTAGGTATATGCAGTTAATTAAAGGTTAAACTATTTATCATAGATACATATAATGGATCTCAAAGGACGATCACCTAAAAATGAGTAATTCTTTTTTTGTTTTTTTGCAAAGCCCAAATGATGCTTCCTTTGCCTCAAAAAGAATTTTTGAGAGATATTAATGTTTCATCATTTTTTAAACATAGAGTTGTTATTAATAACTAAAGTATTATTTTATCTTAATTATTTTAATAAGTATGGTGCACTCTTAAATGTTCATTCCATTGACAAGAAAATTACTTACATCAGCGTCATCATGCCTAAGAATTCATTAATAATTATTAATTTGTATAGATCTACCCATAGTAATAATACAAATAATACATTTTGAGTGAAAAGACGAAAAGGACTATCATTATGTAATTTATTGTGATCATAATGATATATTAATATATAAGTATAATATATTAATTATAATACAGTATATACATATACATAGTATGATTCATGGTGAATTGTGTTATCGGATTTTATCATCGAAACAAATTGTTAACTAACACGCAACCCTTCCCACATAGTCATTCCATTTTAATCTAAGGATAATGATTTGATTTTATGATACTTAATTAATAATTTATGATTAAAAAAAAAGTAAGATTTTTAAGTGTTCAATCAAGTATTTAAAGTACATTTTTTTTGTTTCATAAATTTAAATTCATTTAATACGAAATACTAATTTGAAAATTCAAATTATAAAAATCAAGTCTATGGATCTTTGAAATAGAGCAACATAAGGTAGCAAAGGAATATATTTTTCTCTAATATAATTTATATTTTTGTAGTTGATGTTGATTTTTTGAGTGTCCACTATTTCCCTCGAGACCTTCAGTCCTTCTACCTATGATGGATTTCACTCTCTTACACAAAATAATTGACTCTCCATAGGGATTGATTTTTCATCCTTTCTGGATGTGAAGAATTGAATTAGCTCCTTGTATACTCACACATCAAATAATAATATTAATATGTATGTAGATATAGTAGTAATTATAATTTGACTGGAGTATGTTGGTGAGAATACTCATCATATCGTGGCATTCACACTTTTTTATATTTGTATCAAGGGTCAACTGCCAAATAATAATAATAAATAGCCCCAAAGGAATGAAGAATAGTCATTAATAACCTTGAGTCTCATTTTTACGTCCACGCAGGTTGATTAATAGGTACATTGAGCGTGTATGCTATTGTTTAATGAGTTTACTTGCGTATTTGTTTAGTAATGTATTGCAGTATGGATAAGTCTCTTTGCGGAATAATTCTGTGGGGGAATATTTTGATAACTATGTCTAGACTATGTATGTAGAAGATAGAAGAGTTAGAGTCAAGGATACTTTTGTCAATCAAAAAATTTAAATGTACTTCTCGTGACTTTTATAATAATGGGAGCAAAAATAGTTTAGGAAGCAATTAAAGACATTGAAGGAACTTTTTTATGGCTATTTCTCTTTGATACATATAAAATGAAGAGGTAATGATTGATGTTTGTACAAATTATGTACACAATTATTATCAGAAAAAGGAAACTAAATCTTATTTTTGTCTCTTTCCCTCTATTTGTTCACATTAAATTATCCAAAAACATATTTGTGACATAACTAACATTAATCTTAGACATTTTTAAACTACGGGAAACAACTCAAAAAGATATCATTCATTTTTAATAAAGCTAAAATATTTTGGGGATTGTTTTTTAATGTCCTTTTTGATTTGTTATGAAAAGTTATGAAAGCAAATTTTATTTATTTCATACATCAATTATATGAAGCAAGGACTACAAATGAATTCTTGGCATGAAGCTATGACACATCCTTATCTGTATTGTACCTCGCAACCTTCCTTTAAAAAAGAAACTTAAAACGATGCCCAAAATCAGTTTGTAGCAGATTAAGTTAGTTCATAGCTGAACAGGAGCTGATTCGTGTGTAACCGATCATCGTTGAGAAAATTAATAAGGGGAACAGAAGTAGAAAAATCGGCGACAAAATACTATGTAGATTTGTATGTCAGTAGGGTACCGTCGTAATGAAGGCAATGAGGGTCGAGTTGTTAAGATTTAAATGCATGAACATGGAACTTAACGTTTCAAATACATGTTCCCCTCCTTTTTGTGTGTGTTCCGTACCCTCGAAAAGTACGGTGTCACTCTCATTAGATCACATGCTGCACTAACGAATTTTAATGAATGGCATTTGGGTATGCATTGTATGAATAGGTGAGGAGAACTGGATGAATTGAAAACGGGGGAATTCAACAACTATCCAGATGAAATTTGTCTGACTGAATTCAAACTTGTTTAGAGTACAGTCAATCCTTTTAAACAAAAACCTTCAATAGATTTTCTTTTAATTCAATTCATGTCATCATGATATTGAAGGTTGATTGACTTTCTTTCAGATTATTAATATTTGCCGTAGGAATAGCTTTTTATATGTAATATTTTTTCCTAGAAAAATTTTAAAGTAAAGCAAAAAATCAATCTCTGATTTTGTCATCCGTCAGGTAATTTCAAATTAATCAAAAAAAAAAAATATACATAATTTATTTCATTGAAAGTGTTTTTTAGGCTTTTGTCATTCAACACTGATGAAGATGAAAAATAAATGCATCGTAAATTTGTTGCACCTAGGGGAAAAGAAATAAATAGGAAAGTTTTTCATTCAATACAAATTTTGTAAGTCAAAACTTGTCAAAAGAACTAAGTATATAAATTATAAATTCGTATAAAAAGTTTTAAAAATGAATATCATTAATTCTAATTTAATTTGTTATAATTCAATAGATATTGAGATCGACAATTATATCGCTCCATTTAGTTATATCATAATTAGAGCCATATCTTGGATCATGAGCAACATCCGTGTGATAAAAGTGCATATAAATTAACGCGGATTCAAGTTTCGGATCTTTTAATTATTCACTGACAAATAGCAAAGTATCTAGCAGAGCTGTTCACAAATCCTTTTCTTTAGTCTTTGAGCTCGAGTCCAGGTGGAGATTCAAGTCTTGAGAGACAAGTTTGAGTCAAATGTCAATGTCTATGAGTTCATGTTAAGTCGTATTAATCATAGTATTAATACCATTACACTTTCACTTTTGAACAACTTAGAAATAATATTCGATTTACATATGAGGAATTATTACTATGGGTCTTCAATTTTGTGAAATAATGTTGGTGATGTCGCTATCATTTACAATTCATAGCAGACTCAAACTTTTCTGTTTGTAATCTCCAGTATTCAGTACTTATTTAATATCTCTACTAATTTAGATACATATGCTGCCATTTTTTTTTTTTTAGAATATCGCGATTATTTTTGCAGACTAAATACATGTATACATACATATCCATTTCAAATTCTGGGATGTAATTTTTGTTTTTTTCTTCATTGTGCATACTTGTGCTGTATCCTGAGGGCTTCTGAATAATATGCATAAATATAATGAAGCATCAAAAATGTACCTTTATGATTTGATTTTGATTAATAACACATAAAGTAATTTGAACACTATTTTCATTGAATGAGTAAGAATTTCTTTTATTTATATTCACTATTTGCATATTTCCTTCAAATTCATACATATCTACATAGCAATAAAACCTCGGATTACGAGTGAGTAGGGAGCACGAATAACGACGAGTGGTCTATTGAATTTTGATCAATTTTTCACACATTAGTCACTCCTTTCAGAAGACAGAGGGATCCTACGTACATTCCATCAGGGGATTTATGATGTGTGAGCTTCTCTTGAATTGACACCATGATCCTAAGACATCGTATGAGCGTAAATTTACGTTTCTGACAAGAAGAATGATGTTTAAAGGCTAGAGTACTCCTGTGTCCTCATATAAATACTGAAGATGATGTTTACGAATGAAACGAAGAATGAATATGTAAAAAAAAAAAAAAAAAAAAAGAATTTGAATTTGAATTGAGTACCAATCGTTGTTTATAAGGGATAACTTTTTTCCTAGGATTTGGTAATTCAATTTGAGAAACTCTAAAACATGCATATGTACACACATAAATTATTATGTTACTTTCCTTTCAAAACAAATGGATTAATCAATTTCCTCCCCCCCCCCCTCCATTTTCAAAGGAAACATTAACCCATTTTATGTATATTCCTAATTTGTAAACATATTTTTGTTGTACAATTTTAAAGTATGTTTTGTCTCTCTGATTTGTTGAATGAAATACCTTCATAGTTACTCCCTTTATAGAGTGTATATACATATATATAGGAATGTAAATAATATGCAAATGGGATGTGTAAAATAAAAAAAAAGAGAAAATCAACCTGGTAACTCTGACAATTTGATGAATGTTGAGAGGGAAGCAGCTTGAGCTGTCATGACGTTTTACTGAGCTACAAGCTGCTATTCTCCTTTATATATACAAATGAAGACATCAATAATAAATAATAACATTATGTATGTATACCATAGATGAGAGGCAGAAAATTAACTGAAATTAATGTAAGGAAATTATATATTTTTAACTAATAATAATTATACGAGGACTTGAGCCCTTTTTGTTTACATTTTATTTGCTTTATTAACCTTAATGCATCATGTATTCCTTCATGCGAGATCTTTACTATCAGGTAGATGTTTTCCCCTCAGTAATAAAGGAAAAATGATAACAGCTTTGGAAGACAAAAAGTACTATTCGAAGAGCCAACTCCACAAAATCTTTCACCCGGCATTTTGCATATTATTTACATTCCTACATATATATATATATATATTACTAAGGTAGGTAGATACTCATTCTTTTGAATTAGAAAGGTATACGGAATAATGTTGATTTGTTTTTATTATTTTTTTAAAGGGATCTGATCCAACCAACCAGGGGCGTACTGGCCCGGCGGTCAACCGGTCAATGACCGGTACGCCCCACTGAAATCTTTACTAGGCGCCCCTTCGATTTAGCATAATGCACCTTTATCGTACAAGATATTTACTCTTTGCCCGGTGGAAATTTTCGCCCCAGTACGCCCCTGCAACCAACACCCTATTCCCAAAAATTAGTTTATAAATTCCTACTTTAACATAATCCTTTTGAATTACAGAAGTCAATAGAGTGATGCATGAACTTTGAAAGGTAATATCCAAGACTACAAATGATAATAATTTTTAAAGTCATTTAGTCACAAGGTATTGAATATACCTACACAATGTTCTTAAACCTCATTCATAGATAATGAAATGAATCTTACCTCAATACGATTCACCAATTTTTATAAGGGAGCATAAGAGGGTGACAAATAATGACAAGATTATAATAAATATTGGTATGTGTACATACCTCAGTATAATGCGTACGCACACATAACTTTGATTTATTGTCAAAAATTACTATGTGTACACTCATGAAATGGTATTTCTACAATATTTTCTGACGATCTATTTATACATTAGGTACTTTGTGCATTTAAGTGTGTTTTGTTTTTGCTTATAATGGTTTTTTTTTTTTTGCAGACCCATTAAAAAACCCAAAAAAAACAAGGATAACTTTTTGCTTAAATCAACATTTTTTTAACAAAGAGCGACGTACTTGTTCGTCGTTGAAAGGTTCTTTCATTATGTATGAAGAAAATAGTAATTTTGTTTTTCATCCCTAGATAAACTACAAATAACTAAAAAAATAAAAAAAAGTTTTTATGGTTAAGTACAATCCTTCATTAGCTTTAATCCCTCTCACATTTTCTTATAACTAATGACTTTAGTACATATAACTCAATCATACTAGTAAATAAAATGGGAGGTAACGACAGACTTTTCCTTCAAAAGTACAGTAAGTGGCAATAAGTTCCTTATATCGACTTTTAATATAGTGAAATATCTGACTCCATTTATATATATATATATATATATATATATATATTTAAACCTTGTAAAGGTATGAGTAATTCAAAATTTTAAAGAACTTGTTGGTTTTTTTGTCAATAAGCAAAAGTGTTCTATTAAAAACCCTCAAAAAAGAGGGTTTCAAACCATGGAATTCCTCATTCCTAGGATTGAATAATTCCATATTGTATTTGAAACTCAAATTATTCATTTTAGCAGGAAAAAAAAAACTAATTTGTACTCATTTTTCTTGTTCAAAATCGTATCTGAAACTTTTGTAAAAGAATGAATATAATTAATAAAAAAATAAAATAAAGAGATAAATGATCAAGGATCTATCTTGATAAGGAAAAAAAAACAAGCAAAAAACTAACTTCAGATAACTACTAGAAACAAGTATTGAACCTATGCATTTTTTGAAAAAAAAAACATAATTTATTGACTTGTTTAAATATCAGTCAGGAGTCGAAAATTATATCTAACTTTATTTTTAATCATTTATTTTGATGACAATTTAGAACACGCTGGCAACAAATGACGAGAGTACTCGATACTATGCATGAGTATTTATTCTTTCATTTGAAATATATATCTTTATTATGTATAAATTTCTAAATTAATTAGGTTTTAATGTGAAATCACAAATCTGTCGAACGTCTAACATCAGGAACTGTTAGAGCAATGAATAATTAATAATTTAATAACGTAAAGTTTGTGTTTACAAAACTTCTTTAGTTTGAAAAGAAGAATGATTAAAGTTTGAGGATCATAAATTCCAGAATTCATTGAA
The DNA here is from genome assembly GCA_963680855.1 of Lepeophtheirus nordmannii. Classification (NCBI taxonomy): domain Eukaryota; kingdom Metazoa; phylum Arthropoda; class Copepoda; order Siphonostomatoida; family Caligidae; genus Lepeophtheirus; species Lepeophtheirus nordmannii. The sequence goes on along the minus strand of OY804522.1, from coordinate 32,280,619 downwards.
ATTAATTATTCATTACGTCGTGTAGTGATTGTATAAACGGTTTACAGATATGCAAATTCACCTTATCTCCAATAAATCAAAAATTGGATACTAAATCAATTTACACTTTTGATCCAATATGGGATGTAAAAATCTTATTTTTATGAGTGTTTATAAGATTATACAGTAGGGCCATTGGAATAAATGACATCATTTATATCCATATAATGCTAATATAATTGTATTTTAAAAGAAATTCACGTCGAGCTTTTTTGTCCACTCGCAACCTCGACTGACAAAAGGGAAAGGAAAAATTTGGAAAAACAACTGGTAGCTGCTACTCTTCTGTATTTTCCTTGTTGCCAACTTGTTAATATTGGGCATAATTTATTATTTAGATATATTATATGTTTATAAATTCTACCGATCACAAACCAATCGTTACTACTTGTAATATATTCAAAATTCAAAAAAAGGGCGCGCAATCCTTGATTTAATATATTTTTTATGCATCAAAATCATAAATAATAATAATACCCTCTTTGAGCTATTATATAACACCTAGAGTCAGCTGCTTTAAATCAAAAGAGTCAAATGAGGAAAATCAGCTGAAGGGAGAATACAGTGTGTTTTTGTTATTCCCAATAAGCTCGTCGTGATTAACAATATAAATCATTTCGTAGGCAATGATTTTTTCCCCTCCCCATTCCCGGTTTTTTCCTAATATTTCTTTTGCATTACTTCTTCAGATTTGGTATGTACTACTACATACTACATTTATATGGTGACTGCTGTGGTTACTGTAACAGTTTAGATGATGGATCATTCCGCAAAGTCTTTTTTCATAGTTCATTATTATGAAAATATTATACATATATGTATATTATGATGAATATTAACGTGGAACATTAGAGAAGTAGTAACACGACAAAGTAACATTAAATTAAACCCAGGAGCTTTCAAAATACAGTAAACCACATTTATATATGTATTTGTTTGTTTAGTGGCAGAAGTGTCAAGAGACCAAGAGAGGGACATGATGATGACTTTTTCCTGGGCTCTTTTTGAATGTAAAATTCGAGTATATCTATAAAAACGATTTAATTATGCATTAGAGGGCTATTAATGGATTCGGTGCTCATTTCATCTCTCCTAGCCAATAATAATAATAATAATTAATTAGTTAATAAATGATTTGAAAAATAGTCATTTCTGGTGAGCGTCAAAACCATGTCTGAGATGACGTCATAAAAATATGTTCATATTGCGGGACATTAAAAGGGTAAGATTTAGAAACTTTTAACATAATTGTAGTGTCAAACGTTATCCAATTTTATACTTGGATGTAATAAATAAGAGAATAAAAAAATGATTACAGTTTAAAAAAACTCAAATATATAACAATGCTCGTTCGCAGACGCAATTTTGGAGTAATGGACACTCACTGATAAGGGATTTTTTTTTAATACTATAGAAAATAGGTAATGCATTCATTGTACGATTGACTTCTCGAATTCTTTACACGTTTTTGTTGTGAAACACTTGATCCATCCCGAGGATGATTTCTTTGTCAAACTTGAAACCTATTTGTGTGTGGTTTTTTAAACGTATTTTATTATCTGACTTCACTTTTTCTTAAGTTTATGATCACTTGTCTTTACATTCATAAATACGGAATGAATTATTTTAAATTTCACAATCAAACTAAATCATTATATGTTCATTAAATTCATCAAAATGAATAATGAAATCCCTATATTTGCTAAAATAGATTATTTAGGTCAGTCTTTCTCAATAGGTGGGTCGCACAAACATTTAATATTTGAAATAGCATGAAACGATAGACGTAAATAAAAGGGGGTCTCGGACAGCACAATGAAATGGGAAGTTTAGTTTGAAATCAGTTGATAACTTCTCTCTAACTAAAAGGACAAACAGCAGGATTGAAGGACATTATTTTTTGAGATAGTAGCTTTGAAGGTACATATATGTATATCTGTATCAAAAAAAATCAAAGTCTATAATTCAATTTTAACCTTTTGTCCCTCTGAAGTATAATAACTCAAATCATTTTCAAGGTTTTGTAAAAAATAAACAAAACTGTCTTGGATTTTGAACTCTCATTACCACGATGGATTCGCTGGAAAATAACTCAGCAAGAAGGAGCATAATGACTAGGAATGTAAATAATATGCAAAATGCCGCGTGCGACATTTTGTGGAGTTGGCTCTTCAAACAGGTCTTTTTGTTTTCCATAGCTGTTATCATTTTTCCTTTATTACTTAGGGGAGAACATCTACCTGATAGTAAAGATCTCGCATGAAGAAATACATGCAGTAAGTTTAATAAAGCAAATAAAATGTAAACAAAAAGGGCTCAAGTCCTCGTATAATTATTATTAGTTAAAAATATATAATTTCCTGACATTAATTTCAGTTAATTTTCTTCCTCTCATCTATGTTATTATTTATTGTTGTATATATAATGGAGAATAGAAGCTTATAGCTCAGTAAAACGTCATGACAGCTCAAGCTGCTTTCCTCTCAACATTCATCAAATTGTCAGAGTTACCAGGTTGATTTTCTCTTTCTTTTTTTATAACACGCCCGATTTGCATATTATTTACATTCCTAATAATGACTGTTAAAAAACTTACATTATGCATTAATAAAACCGTAGTCAATATTAAATAAATGAAATTATATTCGATATTGTGTCTGAGGGATGATTTTATATGTATGTACACCAAACTCCATTATTGAGCCGAGTAGGGGAATCCCCCACTGTCTTCATTCCTAACCGAAAATGTGCCTTAAACTACATATTCAGGAGCAACGTACTAATATGATGATTCTTGCTTCTTTTTTTTTTGTGTGTGTGTGTGATTTATAGTTAGTTTGAAATATATGGCAAGGCTTTATGTTTTTAGCTTATAGCTAATAAAGTTAAATTGTTCAATTTACATTTTGAAACAAATGAAAACGTATGAAAAAGGTAACTCCATTACAAGGCATCCATTTCTATGGTAACCACTCTGATGAAAAACAATTTCCATAGAGTAACATTTATTTTCTATTAAAATAATTATGATTTGGTCCATATTTACTGCCAATTACATACCTACAAAGATGAAGGAATTAGCCGTAAAGAACCCTGTATGCAAAGGAAATACATACATACATACATATTCAACTATTAAAACCATTAGTATTTCCTTTTTTTTTGCCAAGAATATTTGATACCTTATGTACATATAGAGAAAAAACCTTCATATGCCCCATAAACTTCTTTAAATCTACGTAATATGTAGTCACTTGGAAACATATTCCCACAATGTATGTATTTGATTTGCTCATGAGACGTACATATGTATGCTTATATAGCTAGTTATAAATATATTCATGTGTAGTTGTAGTATGCTAAATTAAATAAATGTTTGCACACAATTCATTGTGCAAAATATTGTAATAAAAATAAAAAAAAAGATCTGAGGTAATTTATAGGGATTTTTCCCAGTAAGAGGGGATTTTATTAAGTTTCATTGAATATAAAATTTTTTGTACATAAAATGTATAACTAAGCCCTGGTCTTAGGTTTGTACTTATATACATACTTTTTGTAAGTTTTGTTATCAAGGGATTTCATATCTATGCCTTGAAAATGAATATAAATATATATATATATATATATAAATGGATTTACAATTATTTTACTCCTTGCAGATTATCTATATCGTCCGCTCATGCCTTCCTACTTGTCTATTCCGTCACGGATACAAATTCTTTTACGACGGTGAAGCAGAGGTTTGAAGAAATCCGGGAGGAAAGATCGGATTATCAAGTGAGTAACGTTCAATTATCTACTCCTTGACAAATTGTTTATATGTATGTTCTTTCAAAAATGTTGTATATTTTTAACACAAAAATACTTCAGTATAATCTGATTAGTATAACAATCTAAACAAAGAAAATAGTTAGCCTATTTTCCGGGTTATAATAAGTGCAGTAGGTGTAAGTTGCACTAGACCAAAGAATGCATCAGAAGGATATATTTTAATTTAATTTGCAAGTTGCATTGGACTTAATATGTTACATTTGCACCAAAGTAAGAAGTAAGAAGCAGGGTTGTTGATTTAAAAAATAATAGGATTCTTTGATTTAAATCAAGTTTTAAAGTTAGTTCAGCCTGAATGCAATACAAATATTTGAGTAATGCTAGTGTAATTAACCAAATTGATTCAGAGTTTAGATTGTTTCTTTATAGAGCCTAGAGAAATGGCTTTACTATAGATGAAAATATAGGCAGTATCGCCTCCCTCAAGTACCTTTTTTCGCCGGATTCTTACCTCCAAATTCGTGTAAAATTATTCTAAAAAGGAAGAAAAATCTTATTTGAAATCAGTTTATCATGAGGATAAATTTCAATCTCTTCCCTGAAAATAAAAATATTTAATCTCTATTTGACATCATTTATTTCATTTCTATATATTAATATTACCTTTAATGATATTAATTTTGAGGATACTTTGTGAAAGAAATGTTTGTATATGAATTAGTTTTATTAACTAAAAAGTTTAGTCAAAAAAGTAATATACATATATTGGATGATCACTCTCTTTAAAAATGAGGTCATTTGACATAAAATAACTTCATTATAAAAAAAGTTGTATTTAAATACTGTCTGTTGTCTACTTTATGACAGAATTGAAATGCACTTTTTTGAAACAAGTTGATGTTTATGTACTTTTATGGATGGTATTTTGTCAAATATCTTTAAATCCTTTTTTATATGTGCTTAAAAAATGCATAGCATGAATGCATAAATAAGGAAATACTTACCACTACATATTTTATCAAGTAACAAATATTTTATACATTTACGTTATAAGTATTACTCATAAATGTATCTTCCTTCAATATCTATGATTCCTTTATAGGTATATACATGTCTATATTTTGCATTTCAATTTGTATGTCAGTGTATATATATATATATATATTGAATATCTATTTGCCTATAAGCAAAACCAATATTAAATGCAAATACATGAAATTGGTTTTTTTTTTGTAATCCAAGAATTAAAAACAAAATAAAAAAACTATTGTGTTTGAGTATTTCCTTTGGGATTTCAACCAAAAAGAGTTGTAAACTAGATATTATTTAAAAGTTATATAACCTTTTAAATATGAATTCAGTTTAGGAAAGTGAAGCTATTTTAGTATATCAATACTCAAAATGAGGTAGAGTTGAGAATTTTGAATCAATTTCAGATATTTATTAGCCTTTTAAACAAGACTCTTAGTATGTATGTAGACATTGATTTCAATGTCAGAAGAATTGGTTCACTGACTATTTTAAATCTATTTTTTTTCTTCAAAATAAAACAATGAAATAAACGAAGTATCAGTGATGTCTTATCAGTCAATCGCGGTCGAGTGATCCCCTACAGCAGGTGTGGGCAATTATTTTCTTCAAAACCCGAATGATAAGCAGAAAATATTGTGGAGGGCCAGACCAAAAGTTTAAAATCTACTTTTAGTTATTAATTTTATTTCTACATTGGCATCTACAATTTTTCGCGGGCCACTCAAAGTGGGCCCGCGGGCCGTAAAATGCCCGGGTCTGCCCTACAGGATGGTTCTAAGTGAGCCACAAGAAATTTTTGGATAAATGAATTCTAATATTATTATTATTATTGGAGACATTGATTTTATTCAAAAAAGTAGACCATAAAGACATTTAATTTTTCCTTCGTGGCCCGGAGTCGTCTTAGCCCAACTCTAAATAACAAAAGATCTCCTTGAGTCTACTCTCCCCTACATACTCCCATTTTTTATATTAAATCAAACTTTACATATTGTAGATTGCAGTTTTTTCTTTGATGCATAGATTCGTCCGAGATACGAAATAAGACTTCCTTCCAACTACATTTTAAGTGTCAAGTTGAAGTTTTTGGCACTATTCTAAGAATAAAAGCTGTTTTTATTTTGATCTAGAAAATGAGAAATGTATACCCTTAAAAAATGAAGTTAATGTGAGAACAAGAGATCATTGTTTCTTAATTGGTTGAACAGAATTTTATGTTATTATATCTCTTAACATTTCTTCCAAAGAGAGAAAGAACAAAAATCCAAAATATGTTGGTTGTTTGGCAATTATTCTCAACCTTAAAACTGTTCTTTAATAATACAAGGTATACTACTGTATTCGTAATTTGACTACAAATTTATAAAAATTTCCCGCTCCTTTTCAAATTTTTTTTGAAAAAAAACGAATTGATCGGTAGAGTGGCGGACTCTTATCCATGGAAATAATGTTTAATTTTGATTTTAAGTCAAAAATATCATAGCTTCGAAAATCACCAATTCGAATTTGGTAGATCCACTAATCTGCGCTGAGTTGTCTTCATTCAAAAACCATGAATATTCAATATAATTATGTCACCTAATCTTAAATGATAAAATCTCAGGAGTAGATATACAATCTTTCACATGATCCTGTTTTGATACAGAGCAAAGATAGATGATTAGAAGGCTAATTTTGCTGAAAATCCTCAGTCACTGTCCATGGTTAAACCGCAGTCTATGTACATATTTATTCAAAAAGATAACAAGTGTCAAATTCATGGATTTGACATTTGAGTGGAGTCTGAGCTGTGTAATACTTCAACAACCCGGGTCTACTCAGATCTAAAGAAACTCTTGTTATTACTAATTGTATTAAAAGAAGTCCCTTCTTTATAATAATGAACCATAGTTTGTCTATTTTAGAGATGATTAATCGAAACGTATTGTAGAGCACTAAGCAACGAATGGTAATCGGAAGTTAACTCAACTTTTAATAAAAAAATCGTTTATTTATATATTGTATCAACCTCACATATCAACAATGGAAGCTTTTTGTACTTCTCGATAATGTACCATAGTGAGGAAAACAATTTAAAAGGAGTGAAAAAGAATTGGCAATTAAAATACAGAGTATTTATTCCCTTTCATTTGTAAACAAGAGTAACAAAAACGGCAAACAAATGCACATCTCCCTTTACATTAGCTTTATTTATGTTATGTACCCATATTGCTGAGGTTGGTTCGTTGTTTGTTTGTATACCCATGTGTAATTCATGCTCATTTTAGAATTTACCATACATATCTTATCAAATTGGATTCTATAACGTAGATAAATAGTCCAAGGATCCAGAGCCGGGGACTTTGACTCCAAGCCGTAATCAGACTCCTAAGAAATGACTCTCTGCGAGAATCTTCTACTAGCTATTTATTAACGCTATCTAAAATACATTTCAAACTAAATCATTAGCAAAAAAGGGATACAGACACATACTGAGCTTTTCATGAATATTCATTGAATTATAAATAAAGCAATGGTGATTCTTAAATTTGTTTTCATATATTTATATTTTAATTACTTACTATTTTATGTTTTTATGTAATACAGCCCGTAGATTTTAAAAGACCTTCAAACTTTTAATTATTCTTTTTTTTTTACAAAAAAAGAAAAACCTGCGCATTTTATACACACATACATATATGTGTCACAACTATGTTCTAACTTCATATACATATAATTGTTAGTTAGCTCTTGGTTTTTATAAATTTGATTTTAGGAGTTTGAATTAAGCCCGAGTAAGTTGTAAATAGTTCTTACCATATAATTGACAAATATAATATGAAATGAAGTTTACTTTGTTTTATGGATCTAACTGCATGGGAGTTACAAAATCAAAGGAATATTATTTTAAAGCCATTGAGAACAATTTATTTCCAAGAAAATATCAAAACTTCATTTGAATTTGAGTAAAATATTATCTGCATAACTCTACCTTTAAAGGTATGCACATTTTGTTAAGCAGAGAACATCTGTTTGAGCGTAATTGACTAACCAGCAACCAATTTTGGGTTTTTTTTTCCTCTTTTTTGAAAAATGGTCAAGAAATGCGATGTATGTAGGTTATTATGTCTCTATATGCAGTTTATAGACTAGTGCAATAATACCTCTTTATACAACTAAAAGGCACAATTATCTTTGTTAGTTCTGAGGGGAATGTAGACATATTATTGTTTTTAACACACTCCAGGAAAATATCTTTTTTCACAAATCTAATGAGTAAATGTATCATTTAGACATACATGCAGAAACAGCTGTTAAATTGTACATAACTTAGAATATTCTCTTATATTTCCTTTGTCACGCCCTGAGGCTCCTATGCACCACAAAATAGTTAATACTCACTTTTTGCGTCAGAGTAGGAAATTACGTAAATATATACCAATGTACATTTATGAACGATTTCTTTCTCGTCTTAAAAAAGTAATTGGTTGTATTTCTATTCAAATGAACTCAATAATCCAGGATTTAGCCACTTTGTATTTGACTTTCATTAATTAAATTAGAATCCAATTTCATTGAAAAATGACTCATACCAACTAAGGTATAAATACTTTTTCCATACTTTTTGGTATGAGCAGAATAAGAATATCAATAACTTCTTTTGAATAGACGAGTACTAAGCCTCTTTCATAATAAAAACAACTATGTTTTTCACATATAATAAGGGATATTGTCACTAATTTGTTTGTTAGCACTTTGAAGGAAACACAAAACTCCAATATTTCCACCAATGTATTTTGAAACCTTCACATTGAGAACAATTATAACTTATTTATCAAAGCAATAATGTAATATAATTTGATATGACGGTCTTTTCTCATGCATCATAGCTCAAATACTTTGAAGGACCTCTATAAAAATTATCCTTCATTGTTCTCATCAAAGGTTGCAGAGATCATTTTATAACAAAAAAAAATGATTGTATTTTTTTTAATTCATAAAATTTTAAATGACACTCATATTGATTGACGATATTCTTTTATTTTTATTGATGTGGGAATGTGATCATGTTTCTTGTAATTTTGTATGCTTTTATTCAAAATTATGCATCACTCAGGGATTTTGAGCTATGAGGAAATCAATAGTTATCCTGTATTAAGTTGATCATCTTAGGTTTGAACGGTGACCTCCTTAATCAAATCATGGGAGTCTTTTCGTTAGCACTTTGTCACAAATAATGTTTTACATATGTAACTTATATGACACCAAACCTCACTTAAAACTAATAAAAATATGCGGCTTATAACGTTGTATCACTCAATTTATAAAGAAAACTTTTGCTCATTACATAGAGTGATGGCTTTTTTTTTTGCTTTCATTCTGCTCTATTAGGTAACAATGAGCCAGGAAAATAATTTAAGACTCATTCTACCTACATTTACTTAATTGATAGTCATATTATATTTAGTAGCTAAGTAATAATTAATTGACTGACTTAATGATGGGGGGGGGGGGGAAGCCTATATTATTGTTATTATTATTATTATTATCCTTATCATAAAAGAACATGTTTATGAAGTTTGCCTTAGAGCCCTTGACTTCTTCTATTCATAAAGACAGGTTTATATGACATTTATGAAAAACAAAAGTTTGTTTTCATCAATTTCAAATTCACATTTACTGACTTCTTCTTCTTTGAGGGAGCTTTTGACAATAGAATTCGATTAACTACTTACATACCGACATATTTCTATTATCTGTCAAGTGTCTTTTTTTTTTCTTTTTTTTTTTTTATTCTTCTTCTTTTTTGTCATACAAGTTTATGCACTTCTGAGCGATTATGTTATTATGTTTGGATCAAATGATTCACCTTTTTTTTCCCTTCATTTTTGCTTGATTGTCTTTGAATCATGACGTTTTTCATTCGAATCTCTGATGACTTAATGCATTAATGAAAAGAAGATCAAAACGTCATTATTATATATGTATATAAATGTATATATATATTCTTTTCTTATAATTCAATCCTCTTAAGTGTCTATTGACTTATAATTTCTTGCCTTAGAATATGATGAAAATGAAGTCAAATTATGTATTAGAGCAACATCTATAATGTTGTGTCATAATCATGTTTATAGTACATCTTTTTCACTCAAGAATTAATATATAAATGGAATGACCAAAAAAATGAGTATAGATTCGTTAACATGACAGTTTAATATACATATGTATACATAGAGTGTATTCTGTGAAAATATTTACCATTCACACTTGTTTTTCATGTCAGGAGCATTCCCTCTAAGGAAAACTTGTCACAAGGTGTTTAAAAAATGAAGGTATGTATTTATAAACACCTTATAGAGGGTCTGTACGTGACGTCATTTATTGGAAGTGGAAGGCATCTGACATCTTGGACGAGGCATGAAAAACCAAATTTTATAATAAAAAATAAAAATATGTATTTCTTTAAAATAAAGGAAAAGGGTGAATATTTGCCGTGCATTTGGATGTCACAATTGAACCCAAAAATAAAAGGACCTTATAAAAATCACTCATTTTGTAATCTGAATATCTCAGAATTGTATGTTGATTTTATTCAAATATATATCAACACTGTTAAAATAAATGTGATTAGTCTTTTTTTCATTTTTTAGAGCCATTAGATAAAGTCTCCTTGACTTTTAATTGGAAAATAGTCAATTTATATAATAAATATATGCCCCCAGCGTGTCACTGCTTCGATTTACTATGCAATTTGTGAGATCAGTGAAGACGCTCTATTATTAAACATTTCCGGATCATGTTACTGCTTCTTAATAGATATATCTAGATATGCTAAAAGTAAGAAAAATGTGTTGTGTTGCCAGACAAAATATTGAAAAAAATGCTACGTCTCATGTTCGTCTTGTTTTTATCATTAAAAAAAAACATTTGTTATTTTGTCTAGCTAGTCAAAGCTGACAAAATTAACACTATCCCAAATATTGACAAATGAACTTATTCAAATGAAGGAAATTATCATCATCTTGAAATGCTCAATAATAAGGTTCTTAAAATACATGAAGTATTTATTTTAAAACCCTTGCGGCAAATTTTCCTACAACCATCTGTTGTATTTAATCCTTTTATGCATCATAAAAAATTTGTCATTTTTTAATTCCTTTCTTGGATGGTGTCACAAGAATTCTTTGAGTGTTTTGATTATTGAAAATTTGTATCTTTGCTATCAATTTATGAGTGTGAAAATATATTTTGTCATTTTCAGGGCCCTCAGAATCTTTATTTCTTATCCTTTTTTCAAGCCTTAGTATCTAAGCACATATGTACAGCCAGACCAATAACAAGGTAGAAATATAAATTAATTGAAAAAGTCATATTGCAGTCACATTCAGTTGACTAAATTCCTATATTTGTATAGAACTTTTATTCCAATATTTGAAACTTTGAATTAATGATACAATATACAAAATATATTTTAAATATAAAATATATATTAAATGTAACCCAAGAATAATCGGAGTTCAATAAAATTAATATTCTAATTAGATACGATATTAATTATTATAAAGAAGTAAATAATAACAAAATTGAAGAAGAATATATAAGAGAGATATATAATTGGGTATAGGAATTATGTATTTTGTTTACGAAAATATATATTTCTAGGTTGCGTTGATTCCTATGATCTAATAGTTCCGTTTATTGGTTTATTTTTATTTATGTAAATTATATGCAATATATTTTTCTTTTAGGATCTACCCATTGTTGTGCTAGCGAATAAAACGGATATGGTGGAAGAAGTGGATCCAGAGGATGTCAAACACTGGATACATTCGATAATGCCTCAAAATAGGTGAGGAAAATATTATGAAAGTATAGTTCGTTTATGTACTCATGTATGATAATATGGGCTGGAGTAGAGTAATATATGAATTATAATATTTATAATAGTGTATGTTTAACGGAGTATTTGTACAAGCTAGGTTTGTACAATATATTTTCAAACCAAAGGGCTTTATACAACAAAGGAGACTTATACAAGGGCTTCTTTGGGGTGTTTTTAAATTCCCTTTTTTTATACATTATGTTTTACTCTAGGCATTTTTGTAAGAACATGTTTTGAACAATAATCCCGTTCATAGACACTTGAGGCGACATTAATTCGTGGCCTATAGACTGGATAACTTTTGTTTTTGTTATGAATCCCTATATTATCTTGTTCAATGCGTGAATCCCTGTTTAAAAAATTAATATAAATGATTTTATTTATTACTTATTAACGACTAGATACCTCATTTTTCAAGTGAAACACCTCAAAGTTGTTCAGACAATGACTATAAATTTAAAACTCAAAGCATAAAATATTTAATTCTAAAATAGTCATTTGTGATTGAATGCACGTATTTTTATTCAGTTAAAGATCGACATAACTGTCAAAAATATGGGTACTAGGTTCTTACTAATAAAAATAATAAGTGACTAATGATCATAATTTATGTTGCCCAAAATCGGTCAAAAAATCAGCCAGATAATAAATTTTTCACACGGTAAAATTCGGTTAAATCTATTTGTATATGGGCACATCTGTCAAAACTAATTTGAAGCCCCTAAGCCAAAAAAATAATTAATTTATTTACATTAATAAAGTCAATAATTTCCTACTAAACAATATCTAACTTAATTAATTACATGTTTTTCCTTCAAGGTATAACTCTTTGTTTTCAAAAAAATAAGATAAGATATCCCTAATGAATATTGTTTCATCCTTTCACCCATAATTAATAAATAGCATTTTCTTAATAGTCCAACACAACATACATATATTGTGAAATATGATTATTCTTTTTATTTTTTTAACCATTATTTTCATTATTACATATTAGAAAAACAGTTGCATGACCTTAAAAAAGCCACCCACAGTATGTTCACATCAGTAATTATTATTTTTTATCTGCTTACATCACATGGTGTAAAAAAAAATTATAATGGTAAATCCATTAGTTTTTACATCTATCTAGTCAAAACAGAGGCATTATTAATTGAGCTTAAGAATAAATCAGTTAAAATTAGTGCTAATATTTATCTCTTTCTCCCCCCCCCCCCTTCGTAGATTTATCAATTTGTATGTCATTTGTGCATTTAATCCAAAAAGGTCGATTGTTGGATTTATTGCTTCGTGAATATTGGTTTATAAATAAATTGTTATCTTAGATTGTGAGACTTTAGTTTGCGAGCCTTTTGAACTATGAAGCAAATACCATTTTTAATTTGAATAAGTAGTAATGTTTTCTTGGTTTAGTTTAAAGCTTCTTTTAACTTTGGGATGCGATCCATTAGAGAGGCATAACAACAACTATCTTTATTTAAGAAACAAACAAAAAATAATGGATAAAAAACCATTAAAAAAAGTACTTTTCTACAAACATTATTCAGATTGTTATTAGACAAAAATAGTCTTCTTTTAACTACATGATAACTGTGAGTGTATTGCATGAAATCAAATGAAGAAATTTATTTGGAAAAAGAAGTGTCAAGCGTCCTGATACAAAATTCTGGACAAATTTTATTTGTAACTGTTTGACAATAGTTTTTTCATTCCCACACAATTTAGGACTTAATATGAATGATAGTTTAATATTGCTAATCTTGAAAAATTGGCTATGTCATTGGTAGTATATTCCTCTCTTTTGAATCAAGGGTGGTCCTATTCATTGATATTAATTTTGTGAAGTTATCTACCAGGTACTTATAACAGACTGATTGATGATTAAAGCTTTAAATATGCCTACTATGTATAACATTACATATTCCTTATTCATAGGCATAGCTAAAAGACTTTATATGAACCGGTTGATATCTTAAACCTACCGACTCCAAATACCTATATAAAAGGGGTTGATCATTTTAAAAATAGACAAAACCAAAAGCTCAAACTTTTAAGTAGAGAAAGGAAAAGAGAGTTGATACCCCCCCCCCCTGCCCTTTTAGGACTCATGAATGAACATTTTTATGAGTGGATTAACTTAAAAAAATCAAAACGAGAAAAGAATTTTAATTTTGGTTAAAATGTAAGGATTTCATAGAATCTTTTTATTCAATTTTGAAAGAACTAAAATTCTAGAGATATAATTTAAATCATAAAATAACACTTATCTTTGTCAACAAAAGAAATAAACAAGCAAAAAGCCAAAGGTGAGAGAGTTGATACAATTAAAATATATATGCACCTTTTCAAAATGATCAAAGTGAAGTGATTATATATTTAATTATCCATAATAATATTAATTATTTTACTTTTATACATAAAAAGGGCTCTTTTCGTCTTTGGATTTTGCTTCTGTCTCTTTTGTTTCTGCTCCTTTTGTGCAGCAAGTTCATTGTGTTCAACGTTTTGAATATTTAGACGGAAAATACTCGAAATTACCGACACCAATTTAGGTATTCCAACTGGTACGAAAATATTAGTATCGTGACAATACTAATGGGTACATATAATTGAAAATTTATTACACTAAATCTGCAGAATTGTTTTAGTATTTAGTATATAATTCAGACATCTTAGATTCTTGTCCTTACTAGTAGTTTATTTATTATTGGATAAGAGAGAGAGTACATCTGTATCAAATCTCCTTTTTCAACTATAAGTAAAAATTATAAAATTTAAGTAATTTTTTTTACTTAATTTTGTTTTCTCTCATCCTTTCAAATGATACGAGTTAAAATTTGTCACACCTTATTTTCATATGAATAAGAGCTCATGAAATTCTGCGATCCTCGGGTGAGACGTTTATTTGTTGAGATGACATAGAACAATTCGACTGAAGTCTCCTTCTTTAAAATAAGATGGAGGGGAGAGACAATCCAATAGTTTTAAGAAAAATGGATTCAATTACTCCAAAAAACCTCGTGGTTTGAATTATATTAAAGGAAAAGCACTTCAAACTCTAGGGGGAGAGGGGGGGGGGCACAATTAAAAAATAAACTATTATTAAGGACAAGGATCCAAGATGTATTAGAATTATTAGAATACTAAAAAATTTATACAGTTTCAGTATAATACATTTTCCATTATGTGTACCTGGCCATTAATGCTGCTAGCACACCAATATTTTCGTACCAGTTCAGATATCTAAATTGGTATCGGTAATTTCGAATAGTTTTTGTCTATGTACATACACAAACCGTTGAGAGCAATTCAATTTACATGCTCTTAGAATGGTTTTTTTATAAGAAACAATTTTCATACATTTTTATTACTAACTCGACGGGCCAAATACTACCGTTTTAAATGCGTCAGTTCTATAGAACCGCTAATATACCAATCGAGACTAGTACCTATGTATTAACTTAATTTGGATTCAGACCCCCCCCCCCCCTCAATAGGTTTGACTAAGAACACTTATGTGTGAACTTTTGAGCTTCGAGTGGCAAGACACGTCAATCCTTGCCATGGATTACTATATCAGTACATAATATAGTCCAATTTATTATAGAGACGCACTTCTCCCACCAAGACTTTGCTCGTAATATAAAGCATTACTGTTCTTAGCCTTGTCCATAATTTCACTGTATTTACTTATTGAGTTATTTAGGTAAATAATAAATGAATTATTTATTTAGTAATTTTGTTCGTTATCTGCTATTGACTTTTATCTGGGAATGATTGTTGCAAATGAAGTCAATGTACCCTTTTGCAAAATTCCTATATGTCTTTAAATTTATATATTGGTAGATATGCATGCAAAATATTTATACATGGATTAGTGCCACTCCATTTATTATTATTGTATTAAATCTCCACAGATCAAGATTTATGGAATGTTCAGCACTAGAAAACATTAATATTAGAGAGGTCTTTAAAACCTTTTTGATACTCTCCAAAATAGAATTTGCACCTAAATGTGGATTTGCTCGCGAAGAAGGGGGGATTCGAAGGAATTTATCCGTTAAAATAAAGGGCTCTCGATCAAAATCACCTTCATATCTTGGATCTGGTGATGATTTTTTGAGTCATAGATCCAAAACCAAGTCACCAACACTTCAATATCCAGCTTCACCCAGGTCTCGTCAGGTATGCATCTAATTTATCCATTTATCTACTCATTTTTTTGTAGACACTTATTTAATCAAAGTCCATGTATAGAAAAAAATATTTATTTTTCGATAAAATGTTGATTTCTATCATCAAAGGAGTTTTAATTACAAAAATTGGCAATGATAGGTCCAAATCTGCTAAGTTCATATTTCATGGAGGAATGACTCTTAATTGGAGTTTATAATTAATTAGATATGGGAGATTTGTCGAAATAGGGTTGAACCTGATTAAGGGAAGAAAAATATTAGCTAGTAACGTCCGTCTACTCAATAATTTAAATTAAATTCACCCTTTGCTTCCTCTTAAATATATTTAATTTAACAAGGGGACGATAGGACGCCTATTAGTCGCACTCAACAAATTTCCCATATCAAATTAATTATAATCCTTATTATGCTCTGATGAAGGACTCATATTTCTTGAAATAATTTTCTTCCTGGTTTTTGTACACTTTATTTTAATTTTTTCACTCCATTAGTTTACTAACAAAAAAAAAACAAAACAAAAGACTATCATTTGAATATCTCCTTCAATTTACAGGGTAGCTCAGATTCTCCAAGTATAACACCGGCAACAACGCCACGCTCAGATCGTAAGTTTTTTGGAATAACCCTTGGATCCACTTTTGGTTCTTCAAAAACAACAAACGGCTGTTCATCAATATACACAAACAACAGTCATAATGAAATCCACAAGTTAGGTAGATCAGGGAATAATACATTCGACGAGGAAAAGAAGCTTCCTCTTCGGAATTCCAAAAGATCTCGGAGTCTCATTCGTCGATCAAGTAAAAAAGTTAAGGAGCAAGTCAACAACATTCAGAACCTTGATGAATGTAACATATCCTAATGGCATTTATCGAAAAAATATTCTATCTAACTCTGTGTGTGGATCTCATTGGCCAGGTCGCTCAAAAGTTTAACGTCTTTTTGTGATTTTTGTATTATTGGTTTGTGATCAGATTGTCTCCTTTTTATCATGTTTACATACCTGGAAATAAGTATACATATAATTTAATTTAAACCTGTGCCAAAGATCTTTCTTTTTTAAAAAAATATTTTGTATTTCGTGTTGTCAAATTAATCATATCAAAATTAAGTATCATAATTATTAATTAATTGATCCATTCCAATTTACGGTAATTTTGTTTTAAGAGGTCTCAAAGCCTAATATTGTTTTCATTGTATTTATTTCTTCAACTCTTTGAATTGGTGTAAATCAATTTAAATTATGATTTAAGGCATGTCATAGAAATATACATACATATTTTTTACTCAGTTACTACTTAGGGTATTGTGTCGATTACAGCACCTTTCTGCGACAAAAAAGAAAATGACTTATTCCATGCATTAACAATTTATTATATTTGCAGTAACTTTAGTGAGGACAAAAAACTTTTCAAGATTGAAGGATTTTGTTCATATTAAGAGCCACTGCTTTGCAACAAAAAGTAAAAATATTATTACATTTTATCCAATGCAAATCTTTTGTTTTTAATGCACATTTGTAGTTGATGTTTTTTTTGTTTTTTGATTTATTTTTTTTTGCAATATTTCTTATATAGAAACATAACCTATTACTTTTTTCATGATTCAACGCTGTATTTGTTGTTGATATTATACTTTATATATCCATAACTGTTTATGTCCATAAATACATATACATATATATATATATATTTATATTAAAAAATATGGTTTGATCCTATGATTAGAGATGCAATGAAATATAGTATATACAATACTTTTTTATTATTATTATGGACTTTTATTTAATATGATACAACTCACTAGGTTTTGAGTCTCAACTGGGAAAATTATGACCTGAATTAAATAGAAAAAATGGGAAGAAATTTATCTAAAAGCTTTTAGAAAATTTGATAGTTTTACCATTTTTTTGTTTTTTGTTTTTCATAAATTAGCATTTTAAAATTGTACAAACTTCTCAAGAACAACATGATATATGTATATATTTTTAACATATATTAGGTTCACCTCTCCGTCAAGTTTTGATGTATGTATGTACGTACATATATCTGTATTTTGTAAGTTTTCGCTAGTTGAAAAACTTTTGATTCCCATGCAAGAAGTACCCACTCATATCAAAAAATAGAATTAAAAGTATGTAAGATATATATATATTTTCAAAGTTGACGAGCTTTGGATATAAAGGATCTATTTTCTAGAGAAGGGTTGATTAATGGTGATGAAGCCTTCTTGAACATCACGATTCTGAGAGTATCCATCAGGTCCAGCTTCATAGGTCACAGTCACGAGAGACCCATTGGCATCAACATAGATGTATTTACCAGTGACAAAGTCTCCATCACGGGCCTCTTCTTGAGTGATGTAGGTCTGTGTTTCATCATTGGCGACTTTGTATCCAAAGTTGTATTGAGGATAGACCTTCTGTACTCAGAATTAGGGGGGAAAAAGGTGAAAAGTTGGGTTGAGTACAACTATATGTATGTAATTATTATATATTTACATCAAAAAGGTCATCCTCTCCCTGGGGTCTGGCAAGGACTGTAGTGGCAAGGAGGACAAGGGCGAGAACGAACTGGAAAAGAAATGGAATTCAATTAGTGATTTAAATCCAAATTGGCTTTACCTTCATCATTGTAATTGTTTGCTGAGTTGATTGATGTCAACTGATGATTCAAGTCGGCGAGTCCCAGCTTTTTATAGCTTTATTGCAAATGATATTTGAATATTTTGGGGTCTGTGAGACACAATATATTATTGAAAGGTCAATGTTCACTCAAGAACATAGCGGAAATTGTCAGTAGTACAATTCCTACGATATCATCTTTTGTTTATTTTCAACAGTAGTTCAGATCTTACTTGCAGATTTAATTTGCAAGGTATGTAAGGTATGAATTCCTTCATGGCATCCTTCAAATCAAATCAATTCATGAATAGGTGAATAAAAGCAACTGATTATAAGCATCGTCTCATTTTTCACCATTATTTAGACTCTTAGCATATCCGACATAGCATTTTTTGTTGTTGTTTTTTGCATTCAACAAACACAGTTGGAGACGTGAAAATGAAGATTGGTTTAAATAAAGAATCATTGCAGATACATTTTATTTTTTTTTATTTTTTTTTTAAAAATTGGTTTTTTCCTCAAAATATCTGCTTTTGAATGGAGCTCAACGCTAAATTTAAATGTAAATCAATTAAAACTAATGTTGCTTTTCAACATTGGGGTCTTGTGAACCATAATTAAGTTGTGGAGAGTTGACCAAAATTATAAATGATCTTTTATTTTCATCTCTGTGTCAATGATAACGAAGAACTATGAGCAAAAAATACCGGGACATTGAATTGAATTTAATCTTTTTGGTATTTTGATAGAGATAAATGTTGTTGTTTTTTTTATGTTGGTATTACTGATTCTGTCATCTGTACCAAATTACATGTCAAAATATTCACTTTTACGTACTTTTGTGAACAGCTAAAATCGAATTTTTTGTTTTTTAAAATGTCTGAAAGTTGATGACTAAAATACAATTTAGATAAATGTTGTTGAAACCAAAAAAGTTATAATGAATATTCGAGATTATTTTCTTTAGAAATTTTAAGAACCTGTGGTTTATTTCTCGAGATGCATCACCTATTCCTCAAGAACTCGACAATCCGAGTTTAAATTTAATAGCATATATAAACAACTCAGCTGTTATTGTTCTGTAATTATTGATTTAATAAAACTTTTGTAACTGTTTTGAAAATTGGATAAAGAAACGTTGGCAAAGGGGAATTGGATCAGGAGGATGGGGGGGGGGGGGGGGGGGAGAGACAACCACTTTTAAGGGGGATGGATTGAATTTTGATGATTAAATAAACTTTCTTTGATTCCCCATATTTTTGCCCATCATAAAGAATTTCATTCTCGATTAAAGAAAAAGAGTGAAAAGTAATTGGTAGGCACTCTCTATTTATAATCACACCAATAAATTTTGTTATTGGATTATTGTAACGATATATGTACTTAAAAACTCTATGTAGATGCTAGAGCCGACTGAAAGTCGTTGGTTCTTTTGCTTGATTTGAAAGACAATAAAGGTTGATTACAGTATAATAGTCATAAGGAAAAGTGTAAGACTATTTCGCAATAACAATTTGTTAACAGTTTTTGTTTGTAGCACAAATACTTGGAGCTGATTTGACATAGACTCGCCAAAATTTAAACAACATACCTAGGAATGTAAATAATATGCAAAACCTGGTAACTCTGACAATTTGATGAATGTTGAGAGGGAAGTAGCTTGAGCTGTCACGACGTTTTACTGAGCTACAAGCTGCTATTCTCCATTATATATACAACAATAAATAATAACATAGATGAGAGGCAGAAAATTAACTCAAATTAATGTCAGGAAATTATATATTTTTAACTAATAATAATTATACGAGGACTTGAGCCCTTTTTGTTTACATTTTATTTGCTTTATTAACCTTATTGCATGTATTCCTTCATGCTATCATGTAGATGTTCTCTTCTCAGTAATAGAGGAAAAATGATAACAGCTTTGGAAAACAACAAGTACTGTTGAAAGTGCCAACTCCACAAAATCTCGCACGCGGCATTTTGCATATTTTTTGAATTCCTAGCCATACCTACCTATTTTGTTTACGTTTTTCTTACTCTATTTAGAGCTACCAGTCAGTAATTTTCCAACAAATTCCATTTGAATGCGATACATCAAATATTACAACTGTTCCTTAAGCCAGGCACAGTTGCAACAGTCGTTGAGGATAGTAGCAGCTTTAAAAGAAATCGAATTTGAGTTGGAAATTAAGAAAATAAAGGTGGGTTTACAATACAATTTAAGGAGAGGAGGCGTTGTGTTGTGAGGCTTCTTCAGACTCATTTACGCGGCTTAAAATAATGCTTACGACAATTTGACTCCTTGAGCTAAGTAGACACGCGTTTATTTATTCCATACTCATACATTTGTACATACTATGACCTAGTCTGCCAATTTTTTTATATACAACGGTGTAGTCAATGCCATGTACAAATATTTATCACAGGTTAACCATCTTTTTTAGGTGTGTAAGTTGTAAACCTGTCGAAGTTTGTAGAAACTTCTTTTGATGAAACTTTCTGACACCTCTCCTTACGTTGTAATGTAAATCCACCTTTAGGGTGAATAATATTGTTAGATGAATAAATTACTAGACTTTTCAGGTCTTGAATTAAAGTGTCTAAATCACATTAAGATAAGATAAAAAGATTTATATTAAGTATACATAGATTATTATTGACTGTTAATTAGTATTATAGATCGATGGAATTCATTGCTCGTGAAAAATGTAAATTGCCATGGTTTTAGATACACGCAACTGTATGTGATTTTATATTATGTACTCCTGTTAAAAACTATTTTTTAATTTAATCGAAGATTCTAACGTGGAACTTAAATAAACACAATGGTACTAACCATTAAAAAGGACCTCCAACAATAAATGTTAGCCCGAGCTTTTTGATGAATCTTCCGTATTCAGTGTTGAAGGTTTAGTGACTCATTTATACAATCGCCCCAAAAATGGATATGTAATGGTGCATTATTTCACCTCATCGTTAATAAGTCATGATTTAAACCTTATAAAATTATTAATAACGTATTAGGGGCCATTAATATCACAAACTATTTCAATTAAAGGGGATTAAACGCTAAGAAACTGTGTTATAAATGTACACAAAATAATGGATAAAAAAATATTAATGAGAATCTTTGAAATTGATGCAAATCATTAAGAAAGAATAATTAAATAATATCTGTTAGCTTTCAATTAGAAAAATTAGAAAAAATAAATAAATAAGTCAGTGCATGTACATATTTATTTATTTTTTTAATGAAAAACTTGAATTTTCCATAATGAAATTCGTAGAAGTCATTTTTAATTTATCTCATTAAATTTTGTAAAGGCAAATAGAAGAAAAAAACCTTAAAGCATATTATGTAAATTACATAACATTTTTTATACTATTTGGTACATGAAATTCTAAGGAAGTTTTTCATAATCAAGTCTTTACAAATATATTCTCATTATTTCGTGTATATCATGTATTTTAAGCATACATATTTTATTGATCAGATTAAATTTTTAAAGCATCAAAATTATTTTGTTCATGTGAACATATTGAGTTGAAAGTAATTGAAGGTCATTTTTAATCAATTTAAGTTTTGAACAATGACCTATAAATAATTATGTAAATATAGTCATTGAGAAGATATGTTGATATCAAAACATAAGAATAAACTTAAAAAGGAAGGATTCAGTAACGTACATGAATATTTATTGTACGGTATAAAAATTACTTTTTTAGCTTTCGATTTTTTTAATCTAAAATTCATTTTAGGAATCTATCAAATAAATTAAAATCTTTACGTTTCAAAAACAGTTTTAGAGGAAAAAATGAGTATAATTGTCTCGTAAGTGTTTAATTGAATGTACTTTATTAATAATGAAGGAATAATATATTTTGATAATTTTTTTTTGTATGAAAATAATTCTTAAATGTTTGATTGGTTACTATCTAAGATGAACAAAAATTAGGTTTTTTAATACGCTCTTTTGATGCTATTTTTCCTCCTTCTTTTTTGTTGTTTTTGTCCAATATTAGACCCCAAAATATTCAAATATCATTTGCAATAAAGCTATAAAAAGCTGGAACTCACCGACTTGAATCATCAGTTGACATCAATCAACTCAGCAAACAATTACAATGATGAAGGTAAAGCCAATTTGGATTTAAATCACTAATTGAATTCCATTTCTTTTCCAGTTCGTTCTCGCCCTTGTCCTCCTTGCCACTACAGTCCTTGCCAGACCCCAGGGAGAGGATGACCTTTTCGATGTAAATATATAATAATTACATAATTATAATAGTTGTACTCAACCCAACCTTTTACCTTTTTCCCCCCTAATTCTGAGTACAGAAGGTCTATCCTCAATACAGCTTTGGATACAAAGTCGCCAATGATGAAACACAGACCTACATCACTCAAGAAGAGGCCCGTGATGGAGACTTTGTCACTGGTAAATACATCTATGTTGATGCCAATGGGTCTCTCGTGACTGTGACCTATGAAGCTGGACCTGATGGATACTCTCAGAATCGTGATGTTCAAGAAGGCTTCATCACCATTAATCAACCCTTCTCCAGAAAATAGATCCTTTATATCCAAAGCTTGTCTAATCGATCGTGTATAAACGAAATATGAAATATATTCATCTTTTTTTTATTTTATATAAATACCCGATCATGCTCTATACTTTTTTTTTTATTATTATTATTATTATGATCACGTTGTATGAGAACATTCTTAAAAATTCAAATTAAATCATAGGGAAGGCTGTTCAAAGGTTAAACTTTCTTTAATGGTATTCATCCTCCCAACAACATAAAACTTTCATGCAACATTTTGCATCACAAAAAAATGTATTGAACTATCCACAGTTTGATGACCTATTTATGTATGAACTAGTCATAACATCATGCTAACATTTTTATACTCAGCATGTTCGCATATAACCCTAATTGTATATTAAATAATACTCATTATTATTAACCTTAAACTAAATTACACTGAAATACAAAATATGTGTAGGTATTTATGTAAAATCAATTTTAGCCCCATATTTTTCTCAATAATATAAACATACTTTTGTGATGGTTTATACAATATAAATTAAGGTTTAAATAGGTGTATGTCATCATGAACCTTTACCAAAGATATGAATACACATTTTGAAGTCGTATATAAATCCAGTCAATAATTCACAATATTTATGATTGAAGAAAGTTATGGAAACAAATATATATAACATTAGGTAATAAGTTAAATATATATCATGGTTATTGAGCTTTTAAAAGGATGTGTCTAAATACATAGAACGGTAATATAATTATTATTATTATATATAATGTAAGTCATATTTAAGTAAAATCAAGATAAGGAAGAATTCACAAACTATATAAAAACATCTCACTCCCGATTTCCTTACACAAATCAATTTTCTCTTATCCAAGATGAGTACTCAAATAATACCTTTGACTTCTTTCGTCTTAAAATCTGACATGGAAAAAGATTACATATAACCCTGCCTATAAGGCGTTAGAGCCTTTTTTCATGCAAAAATTGTTGGAGGAGATGTGATTGAGTCTATCTCCATTCCCTAAGAAATTTATTTTCTAACCATCTATGGGCCTTAATTTCTTTGGTGGATCCATGATGTATAATGTATATTACATTTATATGTAGAGAAATATTAAGAGAAAACAAATAATTGATTTTGTAATTATAGGATATGATCATCACAGCTGATTATTGTCGTCTTAATTTCTCACAAAGTCAAGTAAGAATCGTGGTTCGAGAGCATGACATAACAAATTCAACAGAGCAAATCTCTAATGTCTCCCATAAACTCTATCAAACCTTTGGAACCAACAATGAAATTTGTACATTGAGACTAAAGAACTCACATTAATATAATGAGTAGGTCCTCAGATATATTTTCATACTTTCAACATGGATGCAAATAATATTACTTTTCCTGAAATGAGCCAAGAGTTTTTTGAAGATACCCTCTGGCTGAGGTACCGTGAAGTGTGGTGGTCCTACGCCTAATACTTTGAGATCCATTACTCTACAAATGCTTCCCCTCGAAAGTAAAAGAGGATGCAATCCTGTTACAAAATATGTTTCCACTAACTTAAAATTTCAAAATTTCAATTCATCAATCGGTGAGCCCACTATTTGTGATTCAGCACCAGGGAAGAACTCGTGTTAAGAGGATTTTTGATAACATCTTATACAAGGTGCTACTCTTGTTAGTGTCATTTCTTGGGACTATGGATGTACTGATCCCTTATATCCAGGAGTATATGCAAAAGTGTCTCTTTTTTTGAGTGACTGGTTTCATACTGTTAAAGAATTAATAATTATAATTAGTCATCAGTGAAATGGGCTTCTACTATAGTTAGATCCATTTAGTTCTACCCAATTTATGTTGTACCGGCATTATCTACTAACTATGGTATTTGATAAAAACAAAAGTATAAACAAGAATCCTGTGGTTGTTGTCTTGTTAGTTAACAATATCATATACTATACATTGATAAATTTTACCAATATAAAAATTAATAATTAATTAAGAGTAATTACATAATATTCAAAAATATAAAAAATATAATAATAATACCCTTCACGACGAGCTTTTTGGAATAAACAAAAAGCCACTGTATTCTCCCTTCAGCTGATTTTCATCATTTGACTCCTTTGATTTAAAGCAGCTGACTCTATGTGTTATGAACTCGTAAAGGGTGATATTATTATTTATGATTTTGATATATATAAAATATATTAAATCAAGGATTGCGCGCCCATTTTTTGAATTTTTGATATATTACAAGTAGTAACGATTGGTTTGTGATTGATAGAATTTATTAATGTATAGTATACTAAATAATAACTCTGCCCAATATTAAAAAGTAGGCAACAAGGAAATTACAGAAGGGTAGCTACCAGTTGTTTTTTCAAATTTTTCCTTTCTCTTTTATGAGTCGAGGTTGCGAATGGACAAAAAAGCTCGACGTGCCTTATTGAGTATTTAATGCGTAGTATCAGCTGAAAACAGCTGAAGGGAGAATAGATAGTATTTTTGTTTAGCCCAAAAGTTTGTTGTGGAGAGGTTTGTAACGCAAAACTTTATCAGGCATCTTTAGATTTTTACGTAGCTAAAAATGATGCTTACGTTCATCTGACTCCTTGAGAAAAGTGGACGTGCTTTTTTCATATGTATATATACATTTGTTTATGACCTACTCTGCCAATTATTTCAATGTATTGATGTAGTTTATGCTATGTACAAATATTTATGACTCTTCTTTACGTGCGTCAATTGTAAACATGACTATACCTACTTGATGAAGCTTCGTGACGCAACGCCTCTCCTTATGTCGTATTAGGAACCTCTTATTGTGTTCAGAAAACTTGAACATAAATACTAACTGTTCGAATACATTTTTGACTGGATATACTTCAAATCAAACTTTAAGTCTTACTTCTATGTAGGATAAAAAAAGAATGAATATAGCAGGTTTATATAAAATGGTTAATATAGAACATCTCACTCACGTTACTAATTGGATCTTAAATTCATAAAATGCATAAATTCAGGACATAGAGTCGATTTATTTATAAAATGGACAAATTTCCAAGAAATCTACAAGAAACTTCATTAAATGGCCTTAAAAAGGAATAAAACTTAAATTTTGAATACAACATCAAATTAATAGGTACTGCAAATTCCAATGAAATGGCTAAACATTTACAATTACAGTTCTTTTATATTTTGATCTGTTCCAGAAATTCAAAAAACTATAAATCATATAAAAAATCGGATACTCCTAAAAGAAAAAGAAAAGAGAGGGAACAATTAAACTGCAATAATTTAGCTCCTTTATTTCGAAGTTGTTTTTCTAACTTTAATCATATTAAAAATATGATTACGAAAATAAATTAAGATGAATTTATTTATAAAATGTGTATGTTTTGACATTTTTCCATTTCAAAGGATATAATGAATAGTATTCGTTAGTCAACTGTAAATTTAATTTTTTTTTCTGTTTTTACAATTTCATCTGTTCAAGTTTGAATGTAATTCAAACTCTAAACTTGTACGTCTGTAATTTAGATTTGGAATTTTGTTAGAGTTAAATCGTCATTTTTAGTCATTTTAATTTATTATGGTAATTAATTAACCATTTATCCCTTAATTGAAGGCCATATCCTCTTGAATCAATTTATTTTTATATGATATAAAAATAATATAACAGATATTTAAATATTTTAGAACTTATAACAATTAACTTTTCATGCAACTTCTTGTACTTAATTGAATAGATGCATATTTTTACGTATTCGTTGATATGGGAAGGGAGACCAGGAACAGATGTTATACTTTTTGTTACTGGCCCAACTACTGGGTGAAAACTTAATTTAGACAAAATCTATCACAACATGCATATATCTGATTGTTATCGATAGAATATATTTAGAGATTGTCAGTAGTTTTTACATAAATTTTATATGAATGTTGCAAATGTTGCAACTGTTCCTGTTACCAGGGACAATTGCAATCGTAGTTCTAAAAATAATCGAGTTTGAGTTAGAAATTCAAGGCATTGGATTATAATCAAATTTATTATTGCACATTAATATATATAAATATATTTTATAAAATTGGGGTTGTAGTAATAAAACTTTCATGGAGGAAGAAAATTTTAGGTTGTATAGCGACAAGAAATCCCTATGAAATGGCTTGACTTTTACAATATATTTTTCTAATACATCATATTAGGGTTTCAGTTATAATAAAGGGTTTTTTTTTTGTATTTTTCTATTCTATTTGTGACATCCAAAAGTGCACGTCAGTCATTTACTCTTATATTTGTATAAAATTTGTTTGTCTATATTTTCTCCAATGTGTGATGACGTCACGTTAAAACGCTCTATAGTTACAATAACAGTTGAAAATTGGTTTATTTCAAGAATAAAAGAAACTTTTTAAAATAATAAATGTTTATATTTGAAAAGTGCTTGTATACAGTTATTACGAGCCCTAACTTAGAGAGAGAGAGAGAGAGAGAGATAAGTGTGCTGATAAATACACAATAACATTGAGTAATTTGTGCCTCATAAAAATTGCAATCAAATCAAAAGTTCTTCAATGTTGCCAAGAACTATAGAATACTCTTTTATTACTAAAAAATTAAACAGTTTATGATTAGTGCATCAAAGCCAATATATCTGTACAGAATGATATATTTTAGCCTCATAAATGTATGTACATTGTACATAATATGTACATAGTATGAAGTGAATTTGTAATAATCAATATGAATTTTATAAAAAGAGTTCTTTCATCATAGCTTAGAAACAACTGAATAAGGTTAACGTTAAATTAGGTCGTATTTATAATATGCTTTGATCCATATTAACATATTTTTTTAAAATTAGTGTTATGTCTAGTCGATAATGAGAAAAAGAAAGTAGACACACAGCCCCACTGCCAATTTAATAGTTTGAAAACAATATATATAAAGATATAATGTATGATGCTCTGATTCAAAATAGGAATGATGTTTGGTCTCAATGAAGAATTCCATTTTTGAAAAGTATAAGAATAATATATTCTTATATTAGGTAAAGTAAAAAGTTCTGAGCATTTTTTCGCTTTATTTGGACAATAAAATCAACATAGTTAGGATTATCCGATTTAGAACAAATAAGTTAACAATTCTCTAGAGTACTATATATGTATATTGTATGTCTTAATTTATGATCAAAACCTCACTTTTCCAGACTCATTTTGGATTTTTATCGGCTTGATTCACGGATAAAATCCAAATTCACTTTTCAATATCATTTTTGTATATTCTCTTTTAAATACTGCTACAGTCCTATGACTGACCTCTCCTCCTTTCTTTTCTTTCCAGAGCCAAGACTCTCTCATTCGAGGTTGTGTGGTTAAATCTTTCTTGGTCCAGGTTCCCTTATTGTATGACCTAGCTTCGCCCAAACTCTGCGCAGATTCTGGGTTGATTCACTTAGCTTTCAAAGTCACTCAACCTTTCATTCACTGTTCGACAGAGTAACGCCGTTTCTTTCATTACTTTATCCCTGTTAGCAACTGTTAAGACTTTTATTCTAGAAATGGTGCGATAAATGTCACTGTATCTACCGGGCTCGCCAATACCTAGGAATGTAAATCATATGCAATTCGGGCGTGTTATAAAAAAAGAAAGAGAAAATCAACCTGGCAACCCTGACAATTTAATGAATGTCGAGGGGGGAAACAGCTTGAGCTGTCATGACGTTTTACTGAGCTACAAGCTGCTATTCTCCATTATATATACAACAATAAATAATAACATAGATGAGAGGCAGAAAATTAACTGAAATTAATGTCAGGAAATTATATATTTTTAACTAATAATAATTATACGAGGACTTGAGCCCTTTTTGTTTACATTTTATTTGCTTTATTAAACTTAATGCATGTATTCCTTCATGCGACATCTTTACTCTCAGGTAGATGTTCTCCCCTCAGTAATATTGGAAAAATGATAACAGCTTCGGAAAACAAAAAGACTTGTTTGAAGAGACAACTCCACTTTTTTATCACACGCCCGAATTGCATATGATTTACATTCCTAGTTCTACTACAGCCACAGTTTTAATAGAAGAAATTAGATCAGATATCAATATCAAACGATTTATTAAGAATCAATTGTAGAAAGGATTTTGAGGAAAAAAAGTAGTTATTATATTTTGTTGAGGTTTAGTTATTAAAATGGAACTGAGTATACAAAAATATTGTGTATATTCGTGGTTTTTTTAAATAATAAAAACATAGTAAATCCGTGCCATGTTACGGCTATGAATATTTTGTTAATTTATTCATTCCTTATTTGTTATTATGATATGAATGTTGCTGTTGACTTATTTGTTTGTCCACTATGACTTAGTAAGTAAATCTAAGCCATAGTGAATCCATGAGTATTTTGTTACTTTCCTCATGTACTATTTAGTTAAATAAATGAATGAAATAATTAATTATTATAAGAAAATATGTAACTCGCATTACAAAAAAGAGGTTCTAAGTGAGATATATTTTATAATTAATTTGAATTTCATTCTTGGTGAAAAGTTAAGGAATTCTATATCAATATATGCACAAAATACCTGTGCATATAAAATGCTTTACCATACAATAATATATTAATAAAGTTGAGCTATGTTGAAAAAACCGAAAAAGATGGCTCCTATGTACTCTAAAAACTACATACTTGACTTTAATGCATTTCTTTAGAAACGATATAATATGTATATATATATATATATATACTCACACTTTTATAGTATGTA
The DNA here is from genome assembly GCA_963680855.1 of Lepeophtheirus nordmannii. NCBI lineage: Eukaryota > Metazoa > Arthropoda > Copepoda > Siphonostomatoida > Caligidae > Lepeophtheirus > Lepeophtheirus nordmannii. Next base: position 32,250,752 of record OY804522.1, on the reverse strand, counting down.
CATCATTGAAAATTAAAAAATCCAATATTAGAAGCTACGAAAAAATTGAAAATGAAGTTGGAAAATGGGCCAAATTATTTCAAAAAGTAGTGTCCGATTTCTCAAAAACCGTTCGACTCTCGGAAAAAAAATTCCATATTTGAAGTCATTCTGCAAAATTGAATAACTTTTATTCAATTCTTATACCCCTGTGGATTTTTGACTGTTGACCAGTGTTATTATCGGTTGGATAGCATAAATACCTTTGTTTAATATACATATATGATTAAAACTTTATTAATTTGATCTTTGAATGTGCTGCAGAACGCATAGTGTTTATTGTAAGTGTACAATAAAGGAGTTATCCTCAGTTACACATAATATATTTTCAATAGTCATAATAAAGCGTATGATCACTTCTCAGATATGCTTTGATATATTCTCACAAATAAGTTCCTTACTTTAAAGAAAAATTGACAATTTAATTTTATAATTGGTTTGATAAATATTAAAAAAATTGCTCTAATAAGTTTGTGCAGTATTTTAGTAAATTGTTCCGATCTTTTATATAAAATTGAACGGGAGTGAAATTATCAATTTGCAAATAAATCCGTATCAATAATAACCATTCTTCACCAAAGGAATATAATATCTAATACAAAAAGGTGATTCCTTTAATAAAGTTTATTAATTCAAGTATATGAAAGAGATTGTCAAATGAATAAAAGAATCGCAGTAGTAATATTCAATATTTAAAAAAAAAAATTATATTAACTGTAAATATACAACTAAAGGTGCTTTTGTAATTTTAAAACCTAGGTTTAAGGTGAGAGACATATGCGTATAACCTGAATTTAATGAAACCCAGAAATTGTTATAAATTATAATACTATGTATATCTATATTATTAAAAGATTTCATTTCTACGGTACTTTTAAAATACATTTATACAGTATTAGCAACGCAACCTCTCTTTAATTGAATTCCACGTTGCTTTCTTATTGTCAAGTGAAACAATAGAAAAGACATAATTTATTGACTATAACGTTTCACTTAATTAAATGCTTTGATAAATAAGTGGATTTAGAGTATGAGGTACACTCTATGTATTCTTGTGCACTATGTATTTGAATAATCTGATAAATATATTTGAGATTAAACTAAACTAACTTGAGACATGATGTAGACAAATATTAGACTGTGTGTGTTTGAACTTGACTACGCAACACAACTACAATATTATGATAAAAAATAGGGGGAAATGACTACCTATACTTGAAATGTTCTAAAAATTGTTCCAGTAGCTAGAAGCTGCAATATTTTTCGCTATATATACGTCAAACAAAAAAAGTTGTAGATAATAATTACCTAAATAATATTATTGTTTACAGATCCTGGCTGACTGGCTGGCTCTTTACCACCCCACCCTATTATTGTTATTGTTTTATCAATGAGTCTAAAAATAAATAGCATTTTGTACTTTTCCCATGGTGGTAAAATTTGTATCTACGGCTTCAATAAACAATATATTAAATGCATTTATTTATTTTAAAAATGCGACGTATAGCTTCTTCTATTAATATAATAATATCTCAGTCAAGGCATGTAAGTAGAGTGTAGAGACTGTAGTGATATCACACACAAACTAATAAATGGTTTAATTGAAATAATGAGTTTTTGTTATTAGAAGCAATATTGTGCATAATTAAAGGAGCTGGCAGAAATTTAATTTATTGAATTTATATTAATGAATAAAATAAAATATAAGTTTATCTAAATATAAAAAACAATCTTTGGAATCTTTGGAATTGACCTGACTCGATCACTATTGAATTAATAATACATATGTATGCACATATATAATATTCATAGAAAAATATCAAAAGATAAGACTATTATTATAGTTACGGATATACATTAACATACATACTAACAATGGCATAATTCATTGGCCATTCCCAATTGCATGAGCTACATTGATACTGAATATATAATATTAATTTAATAATATTAATGTTATATGTATACATATATATTACTGTCTATAATATGTATACTGTAAGAAAGAAAGAAAAAGAAAAGAGAGCTAAAGAGAGAAAGAGAAAGAAGGAGCATAAAATAGCCAGCTAATAAATAGCTGCTACCTAGAAGCAGAAACAAGGAGTATAAAAAAAAGAAACAGAAAGGACGAGGTTGCGTTGCCTCTCCTTCTCTTTCAAAAATTACTTAAGTTATTACTTTGCTTATTGTTAAATCGAACGGGACTTGAGAATGTCGGACCTACAGCGACGTATGGTTATGGGGAGGTCTGGCTTGCCTCCTCCAGGTGGTGGCAATTCTGGATGTCGTCGGCCTAACTCCGGAAGACGTTCGACTAAACCCGAACATTGGAGTTCGTACTTCCAAACTTCTCGTATCATTGACATTCCAGCCGGGAAATTCAATCTATACGAGTGTGACTCCTTGTCTGGAGAAGAGGATGGAGCCACTCTGGTTTTGTTACATGGTGGTGGATACTCTGGACTTACATGGAGCGTTTTTGCTAAGGAACTTATAAAAATGGTCGGAGTTCGAGTTGTGGCTCTGGATTTGCGTGGTCATGGAGAGACTGTAACGCAGAATGATGCGGATTTGAAGATTGCAACACTTGCTCAAGACGTGGCCTCTGTCATTGACTCCTTAGGCATGGACAGCATTCCTCTTTCATTCCTTTTTAGCAAGGGTTTTCCTGTTTTTGTCAGACTCTGTTTAATTCTTTTCTCAAGGATTTGAAGGAGGAATGCTGTTTCTTTTCACATTTCAATACATCCAAATAGGTTGCAAAGGAGCTGTGGTTCTAGCTGGCCATTCAATGGGGGGAGCCATTGCTGTTCATACAGCATCCTACCTCCAAGAAACCGTTCTCTCTGGTCTCGTTGTCATTGATGTTGTTGAAGGGACTGCGTTAGAAGCTCTGGGTTCAATGCAAAGTTTCTTACGTGGTCGTCCAGATCGCTTTTATTCCCTTCCATACGCAGTGGAGTGGAGTGTTCGATCAGGACAAACAAGGAATTTTGAGTCTGCATGCGTCTCTATGCCTGGTCAATTAAAAAATATTCAAACAAATGAACCAGCTACAAAGTCACTAACTCCCGAGTCTCCCAAAGATGATGAGTCAAAGCAGCGTCTTCCTCCTCTTAGAGCTGCAAATAGTATTGCTGAGGAAGATGAAAACGGTGACTCGGATTCATCAACAGCATCTTCTTCATCTGCTTCAACTCCATCGCAAGGACCTGAATATACTTGGAGAATTGATTTATCCAAGACTGAGAGTAATTGGCCCGGATGGTTTGAAGGCCTGTCTTCTAAATTTCTAAGTGTATCTGCTGCAAAAATGCTCTTGTTAGCTGGAGTGGATCGTCTTGATAAGGATTTGACTGTGGGTCAAATGCAAGGGAAGTTTCAAATGCAGATATTACCGCAAGCAGGACATGCAGTACATGAAGATGTTCCAGATCGTGTGGCTGAGGTCTTAGCAACTTTCTTAGTACGACACAAATTTTCGAAAGCTTTATCTGAATTCAAACCTAGTTTTCCAGCCTGTTAATTCCGTTTTTTCTCATGCTTTTTCTTCTTTCTTTCTTTTTTTTTTCTTTTTTTTTTTTTTGTCTTGTTCATTTTGTTACTGTCTTTTTAAAACTCATTAATTAGACTTATCCATCTCTATTTATGATTATTATATTATGTTATTTTACGTTCCAGCGGGACTTTGTTCATTTTTTTAGAAACTGTAATTCATTTGCAATAAACACATTCTCATAATTTCAATTCTTAAAAGTATAGATGCCATTATGTATAATAATGTGAAGAATATTTTTGTATGAGTTTCATACAATAAAATAATTAAATGTTATTTACAAATATGGAAGTTGATTCTGTAGAGTATTTCAAGATATTTAAGGGCTGTCTTTCTTCTTCAACGTTACGGAACTATGTTCAACGAGTTTCTTAATAAGTATTAATAATATGGATTCCTCGTCAATTTGCTAGTTATAGTATAAAATATTCATTTCGTTTATATTTACTACGCTAAATATTAGTAGAAATAATAAAACACTATTTATTTCCATAAATCGCATTTTTTTTTTTAAATTGGGAATGATTAATTTTTATAATTAACTAATCTCAACTAATGTTGTCTTTTTTTACAGAGTAGTGAAGATAACTTCACGGGATGAAAGAACCAGTGTTCCTTTGAAATAATAATATATTAAATATGAATCCGTCTATCAAAATAAATGGTTCCAAATTACATCTATGAAACTAGTCTATGATATCAATCCATAAAGAAGGCTTGTATGTATATGTAAAAAAAAGTCTATAGGTATAGATCAATAGATGCGCACTGGTTATTGTGAAAACACATTGATTGTTATTCAACGAAATTCGCAAAATAAATAGAACAAAAATCCTTTGTTCTAGCTAATGATTAAATATTATATTAATAGCCAATGGGGTGTTAATCTTGTTTGTTTATAAAGACTTTTTATCTCAGCTCCATCTTGCAGCGAGGAATGATTCGTTAGTTTGCTCATGTTCTAGATATTACAACATAATTAAATACTATCAATTAAACATTTTCTATGTTATCAATTGATCATTTAGATTATAAGGTGATGCAAGATAAACTCAAGAATCAAGTATAACAATAAATTATTGTGTATTTTTCTTATGGGATATCCTGTCGTTAAATCGGTACATATTTATGAATTATGTAATATGTATGCAATGTAGCAATAACATACTTCAAAAAAATGAGGAATTATTATATTTGCAAAATGAGATAAAAGCTATTATAAAGACAGACATAAACGATTGCACAATTCAAATATAATTTAAATTCTCAAAATTGGAATCAATTCATTGAAGTGCTAACTCGCTTAGAAAATGATTGCCAAGAAATTTAATAGTCATAATCCATTCTGTCCCGTTTAAGTCTCACTCATCAAATAGGTAACTTTAGAAAACGGCATATTATTTTTCTCGCTAAATATGTACGCACTTCTATAAAATGTGTCCATGTTCAGTAAGTAAAACATTAAATAGTGATGACATGACGCCATTCTAGCCTTTAAACTGTATCGAATGTCAATCTCTTTACAGAAGAATTGGAACTATGTAATAATCATCAATAGATTATATTTAGTAGAATCCTAAATCCTAAAATATAGTCATACTTTACGAGAATACAGGTGAAACCCGGTCTATTGACCGGGTTTTTCATGATACAAGAACGACTATTGTTGGCCCTTTTTATCCACAGTAACTAATCTAGGTAAGTGGTCAAAATATGAATCTATTTGAAAGTTTAATGAATGGGATATCACTTCAAACAGTGTAGTGTAGTGTCCATAGTCTTATGTATGTCCGCCATTTAGCATTTACTCTACAATTATATTTTGTACAAATAGTACCTTTTATCTAGGTATATATATTTATTTCACTCATCCTTAGTATAGTATTGTCAAGAGATAATCTATATTTGTGTTTATTTGTAGCCTAACATTTACTCAATTTCTCTACGTCCCATTCGAAATACAAACCGTTTGATATACTCAACAGACAGTACCTCTTCATCTAAATTGTTCCTGTTCTATAATCAAAGGACCTAGAAGTTATTGACAATATTAAATAATACTCAATCAATATTGGAAACTGAAAGGATTGAAGTGAATTTGAATAGTCAGAATTCCAGGAAAATGGGCATACATTTTTTTGCATGATTTTTTAATGATCATCAAAAGTTGAACTACTTGTAAGTACAGTAAGTTATTTCCTCAACCATCCAGATAATACTGGAATTAAAATTGATTATCAAGGTAAAGGTACCAACTGATATTTTTATTTACTTCCTTCAAATCACCTCTAGCTATCCCAACATTTTGTACATGTCTACCAGTAACTTCTTCCTCAGTCTTTCAGATAATAGATCTACTCTACTCTGTTTTATAATCTAACAAGAAGTCTATCTCACGTCTCACTTTCCTCTATAATTTTAGCTACAAAATTGCGTAACTAGTTATCCAGAATCAGACAAAATATAAAATATATAAAATAATAGCGTAGACCGGTCAAATTATCTTGGCCAAAATAAGAAAAACTAAGAATATTTTTGAATCTTTTTTTGAAATTTTACTGAAAAAGCAATTAAATGGAAAAAGTCAAGGACCAGCATTAATATATTTCACTAATTAACTAAGTTATTGCATTTTCAAATTTCAAAATGACCATATTGTAAGACTTTTAATGATTTATGACGGCAAAATATGCTAGAAACACTCTAATGTAAACGATAGATTATAATCCAAAGGGAATGATGTATGTATATACAATGTTCCTATCCATCAAAAAACCTTTTTGACACTTATTCTTAAATAAATGAAATACGTTTTACAGGAAATACCCGATTGTAATCAAATGATATCCGTTTTCCCCATCGATTTTTCTTACTTGGCTCCATGAATCAATTCCAATTAATCAGCCAATATTTTTTGTATAGAAAAGTTTTAGCTTTATTTAACATTTTAAGTAGCATAATATTTGCTTAATGAGTTATCATCTTTGAAAAATTGGTTATTATTTTGAGGTTTTTAATACATTTTTACAAGAATTTAAGGGAAAAAACAATTTAATTTCTGCACTTTTAATCACCGAGTTGATTAGTGTGTACATGAAATATGAATATTACATAAATACTTATAATCTTCAAATTGTATTTTTTAAAAAAGCATTGTTGTATTTAAAAAAAATCGGCTGATTGATCGCTTATCGGTTTCAAAAATTCACATCAGTCAAGCTCAAGTTAAGACTCAACTTCCTTTCTTTACTTAGGGATATTACCTACTAAAGATACTAGCAGTGTTAAACTAAAGACCAATTCTTATAAATAATCTCATTGTATGCATTTCTAAATATATCGACAAACTATTATTGCAAATTATGGACTATTAAAAAAAAAGCCAATTTATCGGTCGAGTCCTATAGTACGTATAGTTCAAACATTAAGTTTCTCAATAAATGTAATAATCAAATAATTATATTAATTGATAAAGTTATCTCAATTCTTAATAAGAAAAAATGCGTTTCATTTTATCGAAACGTGAAATATTTTCTAAAGAAACTTTTTGGTCCCCGGAATTCCAAAATGCTTTTGTTTACTTTCCTAGAGTTACATACATACATATATTTGTATGCATCAGATGCTGTGAATAAATGCCAGAGAAAGATTAGACGTGAGATAAAATGTGCGAAAGGAAGCTGGCTCATATATGTAATGTATTATGTATATTGTACATAGAAACTAAAGGAATGTCAAATCATGAGATGATATAAGACATATGGCGAACAAAACTACATTCAATCTTTTTAATCATTGTATGTACTGACAGAAACCAACAAATTGAAGTGCTCACTCATTTGATATAATTGTTCATGAATGTACATATACCAGGACATTTTATTAACCCTTGTGTCTTATTCCAGATCCGTTCATACATAGAAAATGCATATAAATATATAAACTGGATCACAGATCTTGAAAATACATTTTAAATAGACTTGAACTAATTTAATTTATAATGGACTTATCACTGATGATCTTTGTTTTTTTTTTTTGCAAATGCAAATGTAATCCATTTGTTCTATGAGGTATGCATGTCTAAAATGTATTGATAAAATTGTGTCAAGATGCATAAATATGAGAAAATTCATACACTCCATTTGATAAAAAGCTTTTTGTTTCCTGGAATTTTCACGGACTCTCAAAGAGTAAAATGATTGTTTTTAGTAAATTCTTTAACTGCAATGATTAACTTTTTGCCCCTTGACTATGATCATTAGCGGAAATCTGGGGTGTTGAGTCATGAATATGATGACTTGAGGGTCGTGGTACTCTGCTTGGTCTTCCATCCCCTTTGACTTGCTGGAAAAGTAATTCAAGTCATGAAATATGGATGTGTCTGTTCCAAATATTAAGGGAAATAGTTTTCGGCTCTGGAAAAGCTACTGCATAGTTAGGGAACTTCTTCCGATGTGTATTTATACCTAGTCCCTATAATCAATGTAAGCAATTGATTTTCTCAACAATGTGAAACTAAACTATTCAAATTTTGATGAATAATCTACCAATTCTATGAATTGTTACTTTAAAAACAGGCTGAAAATAAGGATTCTACATTTTTATTTTCATTTGGACTCTGAGCATTTAAGGTAAAAATGGGATTATAAGTCCATGTAACTTGAAAATATATTTTGATTGCAGCATTTTTAAAGAAGAAAAAAACATTATGCATTTGTCATGAGGTATTTCGGTGTTGACTTGACACTGGGCCGCAGCTTTCCTCTTTACTTGAGTTCAAAGACGCAGTTTTAGACTTATTTAAGATTTACAAGGTATTTTATTCGTTCCATCAACACCTGATCATTAGCTATGACATTATAAATCGATGCAGTTGAGTCTTCCATTTGGTTAAAGAGTGGAAGGTATAAAAAGTTTATTTGCAAAACAATGCAAATAAAAGGTTACTATGAAGTACCTTATGGAAGTGTTTTTCAAATTATGACTATTGACCCAAAAAGGAGTTGAAGAGAGGAGATGAAAAATGAAAATATTCTTTGATTTTTATAACCTTGATAGTAATGATGGACCTCGATTAAAGAGAAAACATTGAAGGCATTCAATATTTACAACTACCTTTTTCTAATCGAGTGATACTGATCTTAGAGCTGATCGAAAGTCAATCGATCACTAAATGCAATACATTCTGTACTTTTGCTTGCCTTTAAGGTCAATAAAAATGTGTTACGGTAGAATGATCAGGGAAAGTGTGGGTTTCAGTGCAAGAAAACAGTCGATAGTAAGGAACAGTTGAGGGCAACTATACATATGGTATTTATAAGTGAATGTTTGTAATGGTAAAACAAGGATATAATTTATAATAAATGAGGCTGAAAATAAAAGTCAAAATGGAGACTCATACCAATTGAAAAAAAAAAATATTTCAAACATCACTCTGCCTATTGAAAATCTCATGTTTATTGGTTTATTTTCAATCCCCTGAAATTTGAGATGGATCATCCCATTTCTAATGATGAATCTATTAGAATTGTATACCAAGGTTCAAATTGAGAAGTTGAAAAATTGATATGGTACATCCATTTAAAAAAAAAGAAAGAAGAAGGATAGTATCTTTTATTGAGTAGTTGAATGGAAACAGGAAAGTCAAACCATGATGGTTTGTACACAAAGTGATTACCTCAACTTGATAATAATCGTCAAAAAGGCAATCAGATACACATTTTATTTTAGGGCTCAATTATATATATATATATATATATATATATATATATATATATATATATATATATATATATAATATATACATAATTGAAGGTTTGAGTTTCTTAACTATAATATGTAATATATAAAAAAACAAAAAACGAAGAATACTCTTCTCACGAAAAAATTTTCACATGAAAAAATCAAGTCTTGAAAGAGGAAATTCAAATGCTGAGTGAAGAGTCATTGATTTATGACTTTGTATCATCATATTTACTTGGTTATAAGTTTGGGAAAACTTAGTTGTGTCACTATATATTTATAGATATCATATATATATATATATATATATATATATGTTGGTCATTATTTCTAAATATCCTTCCTTTGAGGATATGACTAACCTAAGGATGAAGCGAAGAGGTGATTTTGAAGCCATATAGATATTAATATATTAGAGAATGATGATCGATCCCTCGCATTCAAGAGCTTAAAAGTCTTTTGTTTGTTGTACGTATATATATATATAAATACATAAATTATAGAAACTCCAAAATGTAAAAAATCCTACATTTAAATAGTAGATAGATACTTTGAAGTACAATCACTAAAAGCGTGAAGCTTCTCTTTCTTCTTACCTGAGCCTACTAGGTCTTTTTGACATGCAGGATGTTTTGAATCCAGCTGTGCCTGGAAATAGGACTAACAAAATCAAAAAGAGTTCATTGACTTTATCGATATGTATGTAACTACTAAATATATATGTACATGAACGGATCAGCATTTTTTTATGACTTTCCTTCGAAGGGATACTTTATTATTTGTTGTTTTTATTATTCCCCTTCTAGCTCCAACTCTGAGAACTCACTCACAACATGACAATTTTCCAGGTAAGTCAAACTGCAAGATACATGCTATAATATGTATGTTTTGTGGATACAGTCTCTTTGACTTGGATGCGTTTCATTTATTAGTGTTATTTTTTTATGGTCATATCCGTGAATAACCAACCATTGATCGTGTATTTTATGAGGTCCTTCATGCAGATGTTGAAGAGCAAAACAGAGTCGTCAGTCCTCAATTCAATAAAACATCCCAAAAGTTATTCATGGGGAATTCCATTTGAATTAATTGATTCAAAATGCATCGTTTTTATGACTGACTGACTGCAGTCAGTCAGTCAGTCATAAAATGTGGGACATAAAATGAATAATTTAATCATCATTTACATTTCATGCTCTATCATCAAAATAGGTACATACGTACGTACATATGTATGTATGTAGTGATAGGTACATGACGAGAAAATAAGTATCACGTCGTATGAGTAGATAGCTATCATTCATATGTGTGTGTGTGTGAGTGTATGTAAATTGGTTCATCAGCTGTCTAAATAGATATACGTACTGAATATAACAATTGATAATAAAAAATTTCATTTGCTACTTTAAATAAGTAGCTATTGAAAAAAATATTGATCATGAATTAAAATATCAATTTGACAGAAATAAAATTGAATTTTTTTTTTAATATATTTTCTAACAAATAAATAAAAAGTTTACTCAAAGAATGGAAAAAATAATACCTATGTAATAATTTAATTCAGCTATGGTGACAACTTTTTTTTTTTTTTACTTTTCCTTATTCAAGTGTTGAATGACATGATTTATTAACCATATAAAAAATTACATTTCCTTTTAAATACAATTTTACTTATGTGTGTATTAATTTTGTTTTAGTTATTTCACGCTAGAGGGCCTCATCACGAAATGTACATTTATTATGAAGGTTTTTTTTTATTATTCTAGGTATCTATATGTACTTTTTAAAAAATAAAAATAATTAAATACATTTATTTCACAATGTGTTTCATAAATACATAATTATTATCTGATTCACGTACTGTCAAAGATGGATCCATAGTTAGATTAGTACTTAAAATATTGATGTAACACCCAGCAGTATGTATATATGTATGTACATACACATAGCCCTCAACACAAGTTAGATTGTGTTAAATGGAGGGCAAAAGAAAGGTGGACTGAGTTGAAAAAGTTCACTCCTTTTTAGAAATAAAGAGATATATATCATAAAATATTATACAATCGAAAAAATGTCAAAAGCGACTCTATGAAATAAAATAAAAAGAGAGAGATTTTTATAAAAGGTGTGTCTATGTATGAATGGACTGTGAGTCAATATAAATCATTAATGGAAGATGTAATGCTGTGTGTATTTGTAAAATCCCTATCTTTTTATCAAGAGCCCACATTTGAGAGAAATGATGATCATAAATCCATTCAGAAATAATAGGAAAACATTTTTTCGACTCCTCCTTAGAATTCAATATATTATTATTATGTATGCATTATAATTTAATGATCCTCAAAGTTGAAAGAGGAGAGATAAAATCCGGGCTCAATTCATTATTGACTCTCTGAATTAATTTAATGCTATACTACATATATTACATATATATGAACACAATAATATCTGTAATCTTTAGTAGCTAAATACATGGGAATAACTTTAATTTTGGCGGTTATCCATGACGTCATCTCTATATATATAGATAATGCTCCCTGCTCTTGCAGGGCTGTTCCAATTGCTAGGAGGCAGAGGGTCTGACATTTCCTTTGCACTAATGATAAAACAGTCAATATTTTATCATCTTGCTTGAAATTAATTTGCACATTAAGCAATGTAATTTGCCTCTCTAAACTTTTAGATCAAGGACTCTCAATTATTCACGGATAGCTTCATCTTCCTATCCTATAAATGCAAGTTTTCTATATTTTATTTTTAAGAACTTCTTATTCCCCTCTCTCTTTGTACACATAAGTGTAAATACTTTAAAGATATATGTACAAACATTAGCAGGGAATTTGATTATTTTGTATTTATTTATAAAGTACTGACTTTAAAGGGAATACAAATAAGTCCATATATGAAAAAAAAAAAAACCCCAAGCCTGGAACTTCTCTTACGTAGATGTTTCGTCACTCTTTTGTTGATAGTATAAACTTTTCTTTTCTGAAAAGTTTAAATGATTCATAGCAAAGAAAAATTTGAATGATTGTATAAAGATTTAATTAAAAATCACATAACATGAAGAATGAAGAAATCGTAGTAATTACTCTTTCTAAGTCTGAAGCCTGGAGGAGTTGATTCTATATAGAAACCATTGCTTTGAATCCACAAAGAGATATTCTGGGATCCACTCATTGTTTTCGACCTTCATACTCTCTCTCTCTCTCTCTACCTAAGATCACGATGATGATGTGTGTATCAATCAGTGTTTAAAAAGAACTCGTCCTGCTTGTTCCTAAACATTTTCTTTGATGTGAAGGGCACACATATGTAGCAACGTAGGGATCTTTTTGAAATTTCCTAATATGAATTGATCACTAAGAGTCTCTTTTTCATTATTTTATTGAATCCATAGATAGGTAATGAGAATTTTCTAATCTGCCTTGGGTCATTATGTAGATACTCTCTACATATATTTTTTTTTCAAGAATGAATTTTTGAAAAAGGAAATTGGCAATGCGATTTTCATGACTTAATAGTTATTTAGGGGTTATTGATGTACATACACATAGATTATACCTAGTTATGTATGTATGTATGTATGTATATATAAATATTATTGAAATTGACTCTAATTACCATGTACTATGAGTATAAAAAATTAGTTGATTCTCATTAAACGTATTTTTGAATGCATATTATTATTATTATTCATTTATTTATGTACGTATGTATATATGTATGTAATCATTAAAAGATCAACTTTTGGTCTATGATGCTCATATTATAGCTAAGACCTTAACTACGTTTGTATTAAAAAAAGTAAGTAAGTATATAATTGGATAATATGTAGTATGTAAATATCAAAGATATTGCTTCCGGATCATTTATATGATTCATTTGCCTTAACCCCTTTTAAATAAAATTGCTAAAGCATTCAAAAAAAAAAAAAACATATTCCACATACAATCTCTCAAAGGACAATAAATGATTGAAAAATGTATCCATTTTTGAATGGATTGTATGTAGACTTTCAAGTTATCATCGAGAGACTGGATAAATTAAAACACTGGACCGTTCTTTGAGTGGTCCCTCGTATTAGTCATGACAATGAGACTAAAACATTCAAGGATCAAGCCCAAGACAAAACTTACAAAGACAAGGGTCTCTCCACCCAAATCAATCTCAAGAATTGCATCACATCCAGGAGTGACACTTGAGAGAGAAGGACTGTCACTACGAAGGCTGGGGAATGGGTCTTGGAAATTTTGACTCTGACTCTTGAATTATTACAAGGAAACTTTGAATGACTTTTTTTTTGTATTTAAAAATAGTTTCAAATTAATTTTTGATGACTTCGAGGAGTCGAGTCGGTCTCTTTTCATGGACACCAACTCCGACTCTCCAGTCCTGGTCATTACTCATCCCATTAAGAGAACCAATTGAGAGAAAATTGTTTGATATTCCTACATTTTTATGTTTAAAACGATCTATGTATAGTTACAATTGTTTTCCTCGTAATTGGGTAGCCTCATTCATAGAAGTGTATGAATTGTATTTTTGGATAATAAAAATTGTTTTACGATTTAACTGTATATGAAAAAAGGGGTCTAGAATATAATTTGAAAACAAAAAAAAGAAGCATTGAATGCATATTGAAAGTTATTTCATTTTTTGAAAAAACTTATAGGCACATAAAATCTTTCCAAGTATGAATGGGTAGGTTTTTCAATGTAATAATAATAATAATAATAATAGCAACAGTCTACAGTTAATGAATTAATTATACATTACAGATGGCTTTTGCGGTGGAGAATCAAAAGGGTCTAGACATAGACTAATAGTATACATATATGTATTTAGTAAAAGAATTCAGGTGATGAATCAAAATGAATTCAAAATGTCTTTATCACATTACAAAGTATTGAATTTGAAATAGGAATTTGCAGACTATGTAGTAGATAAAGTATCTACTTTAAAACTAAAGCTGGCATTACTTTTAAAAAACTAATTTAGGATATATTTAACATTGTATTTAGTTCTTCACGCATCAATTTTCATTTTATATACATACACTTTAAATTTATTGATGTCTAAGAATGGATTTCAGGCATGAAACTTTCAAGGGGGAGTCTTAAAAGTGCTCATAACTTTAAATAATAATGAAATTATATTGAAAAAGAAAGTATTATTGTTTCTTTAAGTAAATGAAGAAATTACAGGGAGAAAATAATATACTTTTAAGTTTGAGAAATACATGAGTTTAAAAGTTTCTACTTATGTAATTGAAACTTTAAACCTTTTTATCAATGAGGCAGTTTTATGAGACACTAGCCTTAAAACGTTTTTAAATGCCAGCTCAAAACCTCAAAACAGCCTCCGGCGACCTAGTACAACCTCGGAGGTTGACTAGACATGTCCTTTTCTGTGTCAAGTTACTCTTAGTCCTTCCTGCCCTCTAGTCCTCCTGACAGACTGTGATGCTCGGTCAAAGCAACAAAGAAACAAAGGGAGTTGCGTTATAGATACATATATAAGTTCGAGTCGTGAATACGAGTCTCCAGCTCTGATTCATCAGTCATAACTGATGATCATAACAATGATAATAACTTGAGTATCAAGTCTCAAGTTATATCTAAGTCTAAATGTTTTAATTTTGAATTCAAGTTGAGTGTGTCTGATAATTGGTAACTAAGATGCTAATCTAGGCTACATTGAACAAGCAGACTTTGAGCCGACTCCTTCTGAATCTGGGCAAGAAGAAAATAAGAGTAACCCCCCCCCCCCAAAAAAAAAAAAAAAAAAAAAAAAAAAATCCACCTCCATATATGTTATGCAGACCTTTGACAACCTGCGTTGTGGTCAAACACCCCATCTATCTCACTTCCTTTGACTTTCCTCTCTGGTATATAATTTCTGGGTCTTTTACATGGATTATTTACATGGGAATACCTACTCTAGGTAAAAATTCTATAAAGTATTCAGACGTTATTTTTGATCTCATTTTCTTTTCAGACTCTATGTTAATAACATTCTCTACATTTTTTCCCCTTGACACATCTACTTTCTTGCAAAATTTCATGAGGAAAAGCTGTATGACTCATCTTAGTCATGAAATGATATGGGTATTTTAAACTTTGGGGAATATTTCTTATGAGTTTCCTTCTTTTTTTTTTCTCCCTTCCCTTCAGAGTATTAATTATTCATTTCAAATTGATTTGATAGAAAAGAAAGAGCATCATTTTTGAACTGATGCCAAAGATACTGACTCAATATCAAATTTGACTCAAAGTCATGTAAATATTTAGTACTTATAATATACAAAAAAGAAATAATACAAAATGGCCTTTCCATCAGTTGATTAATAACAAATCATTTGACGTCAAAAAGTAATTAATTACTTCACAACTGGTCTTCTTCATAATTATAATAAATAATGAAGACGTAGCTGAGGAGTCGTCGTAATAATGTAGAATACACTCCAACTCCCCGGAATTTCCCTTACGTCTAATTAATGCAGCTGTTATCTTTAGTAACATTTTTTATTGATTATAATTGCTGATGATTATTTATATGTGTATAGATATATATATATATATACTTTGATTAGATAAAGACAGAACTGGAATATGGCTTATTCAACAAAAATGTGTGGAAAAAAATCCCAAACAAAAAAAATTCAAAAGCCTTACATGAATAAAATCTGGGTAGTCACAATGATGACCTTAAATATGCATAAGGGCACATTAGTATTATGTAGTCATGTAGCTTTTATTATCGTGATCCAAATGAGTAAAATTGCAATGTATGTACATTGGCATCATACAATTCATCAAAGTTGTACGTGAGTAAGTAATGTATGTATACATGCATAACACAGAAACTTCATGTTTTGGGAAGAGAGAGAGAGAGAGAAACGGATCTACTTATCTGTACTGTAGTTTTATTGGTATTTAGATAATTGGAGTAGATTTTGATAATAATGGATTGAGCAGAGAAGAGGTTTCCCTGGGTATTGAACAAAGTAATTGAGGCTTAAAGAGGAGATGAAATACTTAGTTCCACATACATACACTACATATATTGTAATGCTGAAGTAAGTGAATCAACAATGTCTTACATATGTACATTGTGGAGCCAATGTGAAAATTGGAATTTGGAAGATTTTTTTTAATTAGTAAAGAACATAACGGAAGAAATTATGTCGGTTATTTTTTTCCTCTTAAATTTGCACAACATAGGCACATAGCACATAAAGTGCAAAATGCCTTTACTATATTTGAAAAATGAATGTTTCCCTAATTTATTAAAAATCATTCTCCCTAATATTACCAACTTTTCCAGACCTGAAAAAGGACAAATATGACTCAAGGTTATTATTATTTGCATTGATTTAATCACCTTACTGCGAAGGTGAATGAATTCCATAAGTATGTGTATTACTCTATGTACAAAGGAAGAAGAAATTATGTTTCTATGCCAAAGTTGCAACGAAGAGAGAAAACATTTTGGCATTTCCTTGAGTATTTGAGTAACCAACTTTTTGGTACAGAGGAAATTAGTCATGGAATTTGGACATTCCATTCCAGGCTCTTTGTCTAGAGTATACATATATTATGTATGTAGATACATGCATACATTGTCTTAAGACTACATCCAAATAGTTAATAGTAATGAGTTAAAATTAAGGACTACCAAAGGAAAAAGAAACCCCGTCATTAAAAGTCGTGTTAAAGCCTTAATGTGAGTTTCAAGTTTCTCATAGTGTTCAAGAGGAGCGTTTAACTCTAACATGAGGTTAAATTATACGTACATATATATATATATGTAGTCTTTACATTTTCTACACGTCATGTAGGTAGGTGGGTTGTCATAATGACTTCGTGATTCCATTGTGATAAGTGGTTCACTATTAATTGCATCAAAAAAGAAAACTCAGTGTCTTATCATTCTCTGATATCATTTTGTAATAGTAAATCTACATACATATATTATTAGTGTACTCTTGGAAGGGCTCAAGGAGGAGCATTTAATGCTTCATTAACCAATTACCAACTTCCTTAACGATGATCAAAATAATATGTTATATCTATAATAGAAAGGGAAGTATCTATTTATATATTTATATATATATACTATATATTCAACCAAAATAGCTGCATTTTGAACCATGAATACAAAAATAATTATCAATGGATGGAATCGTTGTTGATCACGAATGCTTACTACATAGAGTAACATCATTTGTCTTCCCCTTCATCGCTCAACGGCTAAAAGCACAACAAAAGATCATGCTAAAAATAATATATGTATGTACATATTGTTTGTACATATACTCCTTGATAGATAAGTACAAAGGTTTCGTGATTCTCAATTCCTGCGAAGGTTAATTAACTTCCATTATAGACTATAAACATGGGTTAGATCATTTTTATATACATACATACATAACATATAGAGCAGCCCCTTGAGATAGATTGATGAACAGGATGATGATTGTAAGAATTATTGGAAGGGGCGCTTGAATAGTCAAAAAGAAAGAAAGAAAGAAAGAAAGAAAAAACCTTGGCAAGTAAGTAATCATATAGTGTATTTAGTAATTAAAAACAAATGTTGATAGTGATCGAACAAACAATGGGCCGTACTTACTAAATGTGGAAGAGTCTGATCCTCTAGTTCATCCTATGAAGAAAGAAATACGCACACATGGATCCAATTATTGGTTTTCCATTCTACGTACAAATATCTATCTTTTTTTTTTAGAGGGAAACCTCATTTTGTTAACTGCATTCATGCAAATAATACATACGTATATGTACGTAATTGTGATTGAATGTGAAATAAGTAATTTACAAAGGTAATAGCATCATGGCCTAGGAATAAGTCAAAGAAGGAAGAATTTGTATATTTTTATTTTATTTGGTTCATTTGATAAACATTAAATGGATGATTAATTCCTCATTTCAAAATATTCTTATGGGAACTTTGTGCACAAAAAAAAATTGATATTTCCTTTACCTTTTGCCTACTTTGAATTAATATTAAATGTTTTGTTGTTATTATTACCTAATAATAATATATTGTTTATGAGCTATTGAGAGTCAAATATGTACATATGTGACAGGCCAAGGGCACTGTTTGTAGCATCATCATCATCATCATTGATGAATGTGCACCATTTAAAGAGAAACTGACCTCACAGATTGATCATAAATCGAAGAGCGGCTATATTGGGAGTATGGAGTTGATAAATAGTATTTACTACATAAAATGGACAAAGAATCTGAAAGAAACCTCGTGAAATGGCTTAAACAGAAGAAGAAAAAAACTAAGCTCATAAAATACTGAATACAATTCGATGCTGCCAAAGAAAAGCAGTGATATTTGTAAGAAATCAAATTAATATTATTTAAAAATAGACCCTATGAATTTTCCGATGGATTAGGGATAAAAAAGTGTAGGGTAATTGAAGGAAAATATCTGATCCTTTTAAAAGTAATAGTTAATTTATTAGTTTCACTCTGTAAACTTGAGTGTAATAACATGTTTTAATACACTTTATTTGGGTGTAATAATAATGATAAAAATATGATTTTTGATAGAGGGCAATGATTTAAAAAGTCCTTTTATTTGTCGGTTTCATTGCGTTCATTAAAAAGGTATGGTTCTTTTTTCTCTATAATTTGACTGTCTATTCCTCCTCTAGTATGGCAGCCTTTCACAATGATGACGTCATGCTAAATCCTCTATAGATAAAATCATTATAATTTACATACATATATTATTTACTTTGCTAAAAAATCGAATTTAAGCTACGTTAGTCTACTTTTAAGCAAGTGCATCAATATATGTACAGATTTTCTTGAGAGAAGTATCAACTTTATTTTTTGTTTTGATGGCTTAATGGTGAAGGAATTGTGTATGTAAATGATCAAAGTTCATACTACTCCCTTGCGTGTAGATAGGTTATTATTATGTATATACATACATAGAATGCGATTCCCTGTCAAAAGGTACTAATTGACATATTTAACTATTTAAGTACTTTGCTACCATTTCTTAGTGTACATTCGAAGGATATTCAACATCATATGTAAAATATGTATAATAGGTATAAAAGTCCTCATTCTACAAATGTATTTTTGTATTTAGAACAACCATTTCAATTACCCACTTACAATGCATGTATGTATGTATATCTATACAATGTACATATATATATATATATATACGACATTGCTTATCAAAGTTTGTCATGCGTGACAACTCCTGTTAATTAATTAGAACCTGCAGGAGTACCTCAATATGTTAGGGATTATTTTTAACATTTTAAAGTACATACAATAGGGTTTTGTGCTTTCAGTCGAAAATGTTATACATTTTCCTCTTAAGTGTAGGATTTTTTTGTTCAATCATTCCATGACTCATCATGGTAAATAACATGGTAATATCTCATTTATTTTCTACTTTTTCAATAAACTAATAATAATTTATTAGATGTAGGGTACATTTTTCTGTGGGTTGAACGTTCCTTATTGGCGGTTTTGGATTTGTCCATTAGAGTCCACATCAATACATACTCTTTGTGGCTGCCACCAATTGTCATTTGTGGAAGAAAAAAATATATAGTCCTTAACCAAATCTTGATTTGTCTGATAATGTTGTGACTCGTAATTTGAACATAATTTATCTTTTTGTATTAAAAAATACACCCAAATTCAAACTGAGTTAAAAAAATTTACTATATTTTACAGAATTAACAAAATTTATATATACGTATACTAATTGTAAGGTACTTACAAACAACAACTCAAAGGATATATTCACATCAACTGTTTTCAATCTGTTTGGATCTATTCAACTCCACTATATGTAGGTCTTTCTTTCGACCTCAGTTAATTTAGATTTGATAGTCATAATTATTAAGCCGTATTCAACTGTTGTACTTTATAATTTTGAACTAATATTTAAAACACAGTTTTAAAATTAAGATTTGGCCGACATATTTGAACATATTAAAATGTCTTGGCCGACTTTGTACTAAAAATTGAGTGAAACTGAATTAGGATGTCAAAGTTATAGTACTTTGAATGGCCTACTTTATGTTATAGTTGAGTAAAAAAATTCACAAGAAAACTACGAAATGTGGAAATAGTGTGATTATGATTTAATTAAGCACTAAAAAGTTCTTGAGAATCTTGTAAAAATAATAATTACACAGAAGCTCAAGCATGGTCACTTTTACTACAATATATATATAATTTTCCTCATCGCGATAGCAACTCAAGTCATCACTCAAAATTTTGAAACATGTTAGTACATATTTTACTACAAAGTATTATAAAATAGCGAACTCTTTGTTATATCGAAAAAAAGTGGTTTTTAATTGATGGTTGATAGGCCATGTCCGGAATTTTATACCAATTTTTGGCTTTGCGGCAATAAATGAGCAAATAACATTTTAAAAAAATAATGAAAAATATAATAAATGAAAGTGATGTTTTAAATTATATTAATTAGTTATAATTATTGTCAAAAAGATTAGTGATTAGAATAAGAAAGAAAAGTAAACGTTCAAAAATGGCTTCCCTCTCCAGCCTCATCTAGGATTTCAAGGCTTAATTAATAATAAAAAAAACTTTTGATTTCATTCCTTTTTTAGTAGTGGATTACGTTTTTATTAAACAAATTAATCTTCATTTTACAGGCAAATAATACTGATAATAATATTGGCAAACTTTGCTTAACTACAGTTTATTTTCAAACGGCCTCTATTCAGCCGTAATTGATCAGATCCTATGATCAATATACCCGTATAATTAATATTATGCATTATATGAAAGGGTGGCTTTCATATAATTGTTATGATGTTCAGTTTGCATTATCATAAAAACGCTCTCTGTCACTGGCTTTACAATATAATTAATTCAAGTGTAATGTATCTTAAACCTCTTCAATATTAAATGAAAACAGGGGATAATTTATTCAGATATTTTCTAGGTTGTGCTGAACACTTGTTCTCGTAAAACAAAACTAACGGAAATTTTGTATCAGTAATATATCCGTCTGCTTTTTCTATTACAAGATCAAGGTATCTTAGTAGTCACAAGAAGCTGAATGATTCTTACATCAGTTTTCTTATCTAATGTGAAATGAATTGGATTTTTTTTGGAAGAGTGAACCAAATATCCAGCAAGGAAATTGGCTCCTAATCCAAGACGCTACTCATTATCTTCATCACAAACGGGCATTTGTACTCTTAAACACTCACAATCCAAGGAGCCACTGCTTTCCCTTGAACTTCCGTCATCTCACAATTATCAGATTTTGTACCAAGGTTTCACGTTTTTCCTGAAAAACATTATCCTAGGTCCTTATATTAATTAAGGTATTTTCCAGGTGGCTCATATCATAAATATTCGATAAGTTATCTTTGTCATATTTTATTTTACTTTATTTGAATAGTTCTCATCATAAAGACCTCTAGCTAGTTCTACAATGGATCCAAGCTGTGACAAAGTTATCAAAGACTGACATAAGACAATCATAATATTTTTATGCACATAGGCGGATCTAGAAAACCTTCAAATGTAGAATGATATTATTTAAATTTATTGTGAATTAATGGATTACATCACTCTACAATGAAATAACGTATTAAATATATTTTGCATGTAGCTAAAGTCTTGATGAGATAAGAAAATGTATGGTCACGTTCATGTAGTACAATTATGTGCGGACAAAATATTGTATGGCCTCATTAGATCAACTACATACAAACAAATTGCTATTCCCTCTACTAATTTGCACATTACATGTATAAGGTGGAACTATGCAAAAAAAAAAACAAAAAAAAAACACAAGCAACAGCTTGATATAAAAATAAGAGCTTCTTTCTTTTTTATGCATTATAAGGAAGATCCCTTTTTTATTGCGTTGATTTAAGCCTGGATATTCTTCAATTCACATACTATAGTTCACTTTCATAATACTATAATGAAAAGTTGGTAATATCCTCTAGTACGGACAGGGGTGCCGGAACCAATACGGGCAGCTTTACGAAAAATGACATCACACATTAATGACAGGATCACGAATCACGAAAACATTTCATTGTTATAATTTTTCTAAAAGTGGAACGACGCATGTCTCCTTGCTTCCCCTGCTCCGGTGCTCATGATTTGGCGTATATTTCGAAGAACATACATCAAAATTATCCCAAGGCCTGTTTCATATAAATAAATTTACACATGTCATTCTATAATAATAAATTATTACTTTCAATGAATAAGGAGAAGTCGATTCAATGTTCTAGCTTAACATGGGATGTGTTGGCCTTTTTCTGACCCATGCAAAGAAACTTATCTTGGGAATTCAAGACTTGTCTCGTTATTCAAACTGATACTATAGGAACCTATTAAAGTGGTTCTTGAGATCAGTCTTTGTTGAGTCTCGGTCTGGATCCCTTAGCGTCTGTGTATTGATCCCTCAAAGGCCACAACACTACAGGAGCCATAAGTTAATTGACCTTGCCAACCAAATTAATTACAATCCTAGATATTCTGTATTTTGGTTTATGTGTATCACAAATACAATGTCTAAATAAACTCTTACAGAATGAATCCTCAAGGAACTTTAAATCACATTAAAAAAAAGGAAACATCCAATTGTTGGCATTTTGAAATCAAAGTTTATATATATTTTGAAAATGATGCAATTATCAATTCTATTGAATTTTTTCCTTACCTAGACAATAAAAAAGTCATTAAAGGATCGATCAAAAGACTATGATACATTATTTAAAAATATGAATATAATTCATGGCTTTAAATTGAAATAATAAAATTGTTTCTTTAGATTAAAAGCCCATTGTTCTTGATAATACATACATACGTATGTTTTATGTATGTACATACCTATAACATTAAAAACTATGTAGAATCAGCATTTTTCTATTTTCTAAGAGATAAGTACATACATACTTTTAAGAGATCTTAAATGTAATTACATGAATGGCTATTCATTCAGTATTTGAATCGATATTTACAAAATAAAAATAGAAACTTTATAAAAATCCTAATTTGCTCAAAATAAATTTTACAAGAAATGAGTTTAACCTCTTAACCCCTTGAAGAGTCATCATCTTTGTCCATGCTAACAACATTCTTGCATCGTTTTTAAATATGAAAAAAACCTCATTAGGCTATTTGCTAAAAGCAGCTCATAATATATTGAATAGGTACTGATAACAAGTATGAAAGAAGATGTACATTTATTTGTTTCAAATCCCTAATGCCTATCAAGGCAGGGAATGAATGCTTGTGTATGGTTGGATCTCTTCAAAAAATATTTATCTATAAATACATATTTATATATTGCTATGTTTTCTAGAAGAAGGGGGATATAAAGTTGTTAGATGCACTGCTTCATGGGCCTTAACGATTTTTGTACATATTTTTTTAAAGGTTAAGTTATATGTAGTTTTCGCATATAAATATAATTATTAATTTTTATCCTTTGGAAAGTTAAATCAAGGAAAAGACTACAAAAATTGTCTTCTCTATCTGACTTTTTTATTTTTGTGCTAAGAAGTAGTTTTCAAACAAGTATTAATAACAAATTATCTAAAGTTACCATTGATTAATAATACATTTACGATCCTTTTAAAAACCAGTGTCATTAGTAGTGGTAGTTGTAATAATATAAGTATTTTCCTCTTTTGTATTGAAATATAAATTATAAAATGTATCTAGTGACGTAATAGCCATTTGGCTTCTTGTGCCTAGATACGATGATACGTGTCATGGAAAAGCTGTAGTTTATCTTACAGAAGCAATAAATGTTGTCCATTAATTTTGATTTAAAAGCACGAATGTTGCACGTAATCCAAGATATATGATATATCATACTCTATCCACTAAAAAACTGTTGGAATCGAGGTTTTGGAGGATCATAGATTTCTTTACAAAAGGAAAAAGGGAGTGTCCAAAGTTTTAGAAATTGGAGTTTCTCTGTCATTCGACAAACATTTCTTATTTTAAAATGAAGTTCGAATGCTGTAATAGGTAGTCATGTTACTTCTTCAAAATACGGTTCACAAGAGTTAAGGTGTTAAGTTTTAGATTTGATGCTTAATGCAGCAGCTTTATGAAATTGTATTAACTAGCTTTGGCTCAGCTGTTCACAATTCCCCAAGAATGTTATTAAAAGAAGAAGAAGAATTAATTAACTAATATTATTATTATTAAAAATTTGGGAAGAGCCGTCTTAACAACTAGCTATTAGCATCTGATTTCGGATCTTATTTTCCCCTTTTCTACTTTCTGAGGATAAATTACGGTATACGTAATACAAATAAAGTCGTGTCGTATGATAAGAATATTACTGGCTCGGCATATTGTGTAGTATGAATACGTTCAGGGATGAATAAAATTAAAGATCAATCTCGTGAGTGATGTTTTTTTTTTTTTTTTGAATAAATAGAATAACTATTTTTTTATGTATTTGCTTTAGGATAATAAGTCTATTTATCGATATTTGCCTCCCTTGGTTTGAAGGATGGTTTATTTTCATTGTCAAAAACATGGGTAAGGAACAGCTGTATTTTGGGAAATACTCACATAAATTTATAATAATGTATAATATGTATGTTCTAGAAGGAGTAAGCAATAAAAATAAATAATAATAATAATAAAAAACATGGCATGAATAAACAAAACTTATGATACCTAATCTATGAATGAACCTACATAATAACTATTACGTGGCCTCTCCTTTCTCAACATTCCCCTCCAAGTATGTAGACAGAAAGGGATTAAATCTTTCATTCATAAAATGGATGTTTCTCTCATGAATATAATCAAGGGTTGTGTAAATAGTCTTTGAATTATGGCCTTGCTAAAATAAAAATAGATGTAGAATACTACATTGGAAAAAGAAGGAACGGAAGCAAAATAGAGTGGATATATTTATCAAATAAATTGGATAAATTTCTAATAAAAATCATAGGGAAACTTCATCAATGATATTGAGTACACCTTAACGTCAAATAAAGATTTGTAAAATTAATTTCGTTGAACATGAACTGGGGATCAAAAGTGTAGGATAATTGAAGAAAAATATCTGATGTAATAACATGTTTTAATACACTTTATTTAAGTGTAATAATATTGAGA
Organism: Lepeophtheirus nordmannii; assembly: GCA_963680855.1. NCBI lineage: Eukaryota > Metazoa > Arthropoda > Copepoda > Siphonostomatoida > Caligidae > Lepeophtheirus > Lepeophtheirus nordmannii. The sequence continues at coordinate 32,225,252 of OY804522.1, read as the reverse complement.
TAAATATATTTTTGATAGAGGGCAAAGATTTAAAAAGTCCTTTAAAGAAAGTAGATTTCATTACGTTCATTAAAAAGAAATGGTTCTTTTTGCTAAATAATTCAACTGTCTATGCCTTCTCCAGTATGGCAGCCTTCCACAATGCTGACGTCATGCTAAATCCTCTATAGTTAAAAATAAAAATTAGGACAGATGTAAATTTGATGAACGTACATAATAGCTTCTGTTTTTTGTCTAATTTTCAACGAATCCTTGGAAATAAATATGTAATTACTAAGAATAAATATCTTTAGAACGTACACACATAATATATCTATCTATTTATATCATATACAGGTGAAGAAGATCTTGGCTAAATATCCATATATCTATATCCATATAAACATCTTCAGTTTCAAGTATCAATTGAAATTAAAGTTATTATTGCAAATATAATTAGCATTTTTGTCATCAGGCCTTCTGAATAGGATCTATTGTATGTATACATATATAATGATATGAACCCACACACGACAAAAAATAATTAGGATCCTCTGCTGACTCTTAACAATACCATAATTAATTATGCAAATGAGGAATGCTTATGTAAGTAAAAAAACAAAAAAAAACAATAGGAAATATATTATATCTTAATTGCTCTGTAAAGTAATGAGAGTCCAGAAGAGATCGTTGCTATGTTTATTATACACAATATTGTCAAAATTTGTAGCATAATATGTAATATGTTATTGTCTAAAAAAAATATACATAAAATTATGTATAAATCAATTGATTAGTGAAGATTCCGATATTCACCGAACCAGTTTCGTAATCAGATCCATTATACAGAAGGAAGAGCACTTCAAGTTCTAGGGAGGCACAAAAATAAAAAGATTATTAAGGACAAAAATCTAATCTAGGAGGAAGTCGTCTCAATTATTAAAATACTATAAAATAAACTTCAAATTATGTGCCTCTATTTGAATTGGAGATTCAACTCTCAAATGCTCCCTCCCCATTAGTGATGGCAGCACAGAGAGAGAGAGAGAGAGAGAGAGAGACGAGGGTAGACCTCCATACCTATTAATAGCTATAATTCAAATATGTCCTTGATTTGACTTGAAATTTGACCCAGTAATATTTTAATGTCTTATTTACCAACTGTATGATTAAGTTTTTATGTATCCAGCTCAGTGAGTATTGATTTTAAATTCAAAAATTGTTTTTTTTTTCAAGAATGTCTATTCATTATGATTTAATTAATACTGGAAATAATTTCTGTTCATACGATAATTAATTATTGAATAGAGATTTATTAGCCATTGGCTATTATTGAATGCAGTTGTTTCAAATAATAATGCCAATTTGGTAACTTTTGAGCAAAAAACTATTTCGTACGGAATAAAATATTAGAAACTAAGCATTTGGATTTAATAGGATATGAACTCATTCATGTCACCATGAATTCGTTAATTACATGAAGAGTACACAAGGTCAAGAAGAAAAAATGGTTTTTCCTTCACTGCAGATGACAAAGGCAAAATCTGAGCACCAAATTTTGTGTGAATAGTCTGTGTATTCTGGAGCATAGACTTGTTTCAATTGAATCTATTTAGTGCAGCATTTGTGACAAATTATTATCCGTGTGAGAGTTTCCCTCCGTATCCCCTAATTGAGGCAAACGTAACAACCATCTCATATTAAAAGTTCGTCTTAGGCGCTTTGCTTAATGAAAAGGGATGAGGATGACCTAGGGTCCTAGCATGAAGCATATGCTACCTAGTTTAAATTTAGTTTTATATATATATATATATATATCAATCTTATGGATTAGAAAGGACTCTAGGCTATCCCTTTATGTGCTTCAACTCCACTTGATAGAGCATACAAATCCCCTTTTTAATTTGAAGAGTATGTTCCTAACTACACACTCGAATTGAGTAGAAGAAAAAATGATGTTCGTATTTGATAATGATTTGGAACAACAAACAAATTGCCTCCTACAGTAATGGGGCCATCTGTTCCGTTCTAATTGAGTAAAATACCTATTACAGGGAGCAAACAGTTGGCAGATAGGTACGTGTCCACTACATTAAAAGTATATATATATATATATATATATATATGTCCTAGAAACTTTTTCTGATAAATTTATTGCTTCTTTTTAAGTATGGGTAACCATTTAAGAGTTATTGAAATGTCATGTATTTATGTATATGTATATTCCCCATTTGGGGAATTCCCCTCCCCACCAGAGTTCTCTCTTTGAAAAAAAAAAAAAAAAAAAAATTCTTTCCATCCTCATAATTAAATTTTTGAAGTTTTTATTACATTTCTCATCCTTAGAGGTCCTGATTATGATTTTTTTTTTTTTTTTTTGAAAATATGTTTAAAAAGAAAAAATAATATATATATATATATTAATGATTGTAACCAGATCCGTTATGTTTCTTTCTCTCTTTATTTTTTTATTTTTTTTTTCGTTTTAATGTTAGCTTATTAGGTGCAGATGCTTTGCTTGATGTTTTGTTATCTTTTTTTTTTTTTTTTTCAAATAAGAACCTTACAAAAAAAAGTAAGGTTTACTTTCTGAAGATTTGTTTTAACTCCTCTTGGAGCAATTTTGTGCAATATTAAGCAAGATGTATTACTATACAAATGTACATAAACTCCTTTTCATTATTACAAAATCAAAATCAAATTGGCGAAAATATTTTTTTTTAAAATAAATAATGAGTATTCAAATGATGATGGTTTTCCTTCAGAATAAACATTCGTTAAATCCAATTGGTAGTTGCATTTTTTTTGTTAAAAAAAGATATAGGATCCTAGAGCATAATTTATGTATGTACAATACATAAATATTCACTTGGAAGGAAAATAATGCTCAACAAACCGAAGAAGTATAATTAATTATTTACGAGCTCTTCTCAACAAAGGATTTTACATAGAATTACATATTTAGACTGTAACTCTAGAAACGTACCTGAGAAGAAGAGAATAATATTTAAGGACCATATTTAAAAAAACAAATTAGTACAATTGATGATGATGATTATCAAAACCTGGCAAGGCGCAAGTACATAGATTTAAGTGTCTACATTTAATGAGAAACACAATTGATAAATACCTTAGAAACAGGTACAAAAAAAAAAAAAAAAAATCAATAGGAAATCTCTCTCATAGTCAATTCCATTGACCAATTCCTTTCCTACCACAAATATTTCTAATGCGCCTTTGGTTTCCTCTACATACTTTTAAATATCCTGCTTACTTACTTACTTACTTACTGAGTAATAAATCAGACAAACGAATGGTAATTAGCTGAAGGAAAAGAAGAAATCGTTGACACAAAATCAACGCTCCCTCTCAAGAACCTTTGCGTGACTTCATTTCATACAGGAAATACAATTACAACTCACACTAATTGAGGATATACATATGTATGTACATAACTACATAAGTTGATGTGGAAATTCACTCCACCAGGTCAAAAGATCCTTGGAGCCTCTCACCCCTTTATCAATAATGATAATAATAATAATAATAATAATAATCATTACAGTTTGTATTGAATTATATCGATTCGGAAAAAAAACCCCTCTCAAAACAATAACGGAATTCACTCATGTACTAGAAATGGATCGATATTATTATTTATTTATTTTTTTCGAAACCGGTTATTTGGAGGCTAAAACAATCGATTTATTGTCGTACTATTTATTTTCTCTTCAAATTAATCTTATAACATAGATGCCGAAAGAGGGTCCCTTTGACCACTGCATCATTTTTCTCATTACCATAGGAAAGTAAATTTGAAATGTCAAAAACCCTAAGGGACTATAAGTTTAATAAAAGTTATTCAGTTTTGCATGCTGATTTCAAATCTGTAAAAAAAAAATTGAGACTCCGAGGGTTTTTGAGAAATTGGACCCCACTTTTTGATCTCTTTTGGGCCATTTTGCAACTACAACTTCAATTTAAGCCTAAAAGGATACTCATTTTGTGAATTAAAAAATAATGATCCACTAGTGTATTTAATGTAAATTCCAATGCCAGTCTTTGTTTTAACCTAAAGGAACTTTTGGGGGCATAGGCAGCGGGAGTAGGCCCAAAAGTCGATGAAATTCTTTGTACTTAAATAACTCCTTGAATATTGCATGAAATGTATTAAAAATGAATGCATTAAAGAGATTAGACCCACAGATTTCAAACAAGATGTCAAGCGCCTGATAGGAGTCCTTAACTAAGAAGAAATCGTCCATCTAAATGTGTAAATTTTCATCCAATTTCGAGCAAAAATCCACGAGAATTCAAAGACTCACAGTAGAGCTACAAAAGTTGTAGTGGGTAGAAGGATTAGGAAATCAGCTGAAATCCTTCTGCACGCAAACACTTCAGTCCATTTGCAGTTGCTTTTTAGTAACATATTTGAAATCAGCGTACAAAACTGAGTAACTTTTATTATACTTATACCCCTCAGGATTTTTGACTATTGACCAGTGGGATTAATAATTTTGAGAAATTATAACATAGCACTTTTAAGTAATTGTGGATTTGTTATACTACATTGATGAATGGTTTTGGCCAACCAATGGATTTTTTTTTTGCATGTTTGTAAATAAATAAATGACAGTTTAAAGTGATGTCACATACATGACTGCCAGGGTCAAAAAAATTATTTGAAGGTGAAATAATTTGGTTTTTCAATGGTTAAGTAATTACAAACTTTTAATTGCATTTTTTTTCGAGGGGAGGGGGGGGATATCATTAATAACTATACTAATGGGTAACTTGCACCGAGTACCAATTGTTTAATACTGCCTAAAATCGGCACATATATGGATTGGTTCAACCCTAATACTATGTACATTAAAAATTCATGACCTTAATATAATATGTACAGAGCAGATATCTTGTTATTTCCACCAACTAAAGTAAAGTTTTCCCCTCTGTTTTTACTTTTATATATATATACACTGCATACATGAATACGTAAGCAAAAATACCTCAGGACTCGACCCGCTTGCTTCACTCTCCTCTATTTATAGACTTACTTACATATCATAATAATTGAAAAAGGGTTATACCTACATGGCAAATGTAATGAAGATATATATATATATATATGTATACTTTACATTTAAACAACATGAAAATTCCAAAAAAAAAAAAAAAAAAAAAAACTAACCTCACCTGCTTCAAATTATATGTATGTACATACATGTGAATAATTTGACAATTGTAAGTCGAGAGAGATATTTCCCGGTTTTGTTTCCTCATTGTTTATGACTCTCTCTCTCTCTCTCTCTCTCTCCATGATCCATCTTCTACTCAATTTGATGATCCGTGTATGTTATTATTTTTATTTTTATTCTAATACAAACATTCTTGTTGTTTTGGAATTGAATAAGGACAGATGTGTGAGTTCATGTTCAGACATACAAAATAGAGGTATCGAATGGGAGAAATACAAAAATATTATACTACCCTACATGTATCAAAAGTAAAACCTTTATTTTCTTAATAATTTACAAGCACTTGAATCTTTTATATTTAATAGTATATTTAAGTATGTATAGGTAGATAAATATATGTATAGGTAGATAAATATATGCCTAGATAATTGCATACAAGTCGAAAAAGACTTTGCCCCTTATGAAAACAACTCTTCAACTCTAATTATTAATGTTTAAATAAATGGATTGATCCTCTTTTTGCAATCCAATGTAAAATTAATTAATTATTATTATCATTTTCTTCTTTTTCTTCTTTTTCTGCCAAGTTTCATGATTGCAAAACGGTCACAATTCCTCCTTTCTAATTTATTAAACATGCACAATCCCTTTGACATGCAAAAGTTATTTATTCGTACAAAAAAATAAAAATAAATAAATTAAGTGCATTAAAGTATTTGAGCTGAAGAGTAATTTGTCATTGGGTACTTTTTTTGATTGAAAGGATCCAAGGAATTATACAGGCGCATATATGTATTTTTATTATTATATTCTTGCATGCAAAATAAACTGATTAGGCCCATACCCCCCCCCCCTACGTATATGAAAAAATCCCTTATTAAAGGATACAACAAACCTTTTTTTTTTTTATTTTTTTTTTTTTTACTCCCTTCCTACTCTCACACGGCACACACATTATTTTGAGACACAAGTCAGTCATTCCATTCATGGCAATAACTGTCATTCAAACATCTGTCTTGCATGTCTGGGATTCTAGCTTTATTAGGTATAATATGATGATTGTATATATATATATATATATATATGACTGAATCCAGGTTTTGGATCTTATGGTAGGGAAAAAATCATATGCATAGCGAAATTTGTAGTCATTTCATGAGAGGGTGAAGCTGTTGAAGAAACACACGAGACGTCGTTCTCCACATCTGGTTTTCCTTCCATGTAGGTATCCTTACCCCCCCCCCCCTCTCTCTCTCTCTCTAATGTGTAAAATAACTTTAAAATATAGTATATATTTCTCTCACACAACTCAATTATAAACTTCTTAAAAAGTCACACTTTCCTGTCACTTTTTTTGTTTTTTTATTTTCATCATGAATATTCTTCAACTTCATCACTTACACACTATGTATTATTATAGTATTCCTCATTCGTCTCAATTAATTACGTTTAATTATAGGTTTTGAAAGAGTAAGTGAGAGATATCTACGCTCTTTCCCATGGATATTATAAAAGATGTATCAAGGGAATATTCATGTCAAATTATTTGGGGAGCCTTATTTACAAAGTAAAGTTCACTTTTAAGGCGATTTCTTCATCATTTTGTATAGATTTGGATTGCTGTATATATTGTTGAGGGCTACAGACAGAGAGTTCCATGTGGGTTTCGGCCCCTTTTGAAAGACAAATGTCACTTGAGGCCTTCTGACTCTAAAAGGGTGTACATGAAACATCATTGCTTAGTGGATATGTAGGCTGTTTGACTCGTAAGATTCCCAGTATTTCGTGGATTATTTTGTATTAAAATCTCATTTTGTCTAAAAGGAAGTTCCAAAGCAAGCCTCATACAAGCACTTATTGAAATGATTATGATAGGATCAATTCATTGATATTAATTAAAATGAATGCTGTTATAACTATTTTGAAACGGTATGAAGGAAATCATTTTAATTTGTACAAACTGTTTGTACAAGTTACAACTTGTATACAGCATATGTAACAAGGAAGGAAGGCAGTAGTGAAAGTTTCATCACCTCCTTTCCTCATTCAGTCCTGAAATATGTATGTACTCCAATACAATGTGTTTCATCAAGTCCAAAATTGTAAGTTTATTTGTGTTTCTTCTTTCAACAATCAAGTACATATTTATGTACATATGTGTGTATATATAGGTTTACATAAGTATTATTTAGGTATGTACATAAACAACCTTTCATCCCTTCGATGAAGCCTACATCTTTATCAAGGAGAAGGGGAGGGGGGGAGGCTGACTCACTGAATTTCTAGGGTTTCCTCACAATTGTAAGAATAATACATTAATATAATACTTACTTACTTACTTACATACATATATAAACATTGAGTGACTTTGAAGCATGTTTTACATTTATTAGATATACATGCATATGTATGTATGTAGTTGTTTTTATAAGAAGTAATTAAAGTGCCTTACATGCAAGTCGTATGAAGATACATACATACATACATACATACCTATTGTGTATTAATATTCTGCTCAGGGACTGCAAAGAAGAGGCAAGTCGAAAATAAATTAGAAAATGCTTCAAAACCTGATTTTGATCGATGATTTCTTCTTCTCTCGAATGAACTATTAAATCATGATTGAACTCAAAACGTCTCTTGGATATTATTACTATGTACTATATTGTAGATATTCTGGGAAATGTAATAAGGAGTTCAATTTAGAACCCCTTACCCAAGAAGCTCTTTTCTTTATGTACATTAAGAAACTATACATAGATAACAGAGTTTATAGGGAGAGAGGAGGTTGTTGTTGATACTCTTTGACTGTTGATGTTGTTGTTGTTGGTGGTGGTGGTGGTGATTAACCGTTTTTAATGAATGACTTCATTGTAATTTAAAGAGAGAAAAACAGAGCGGGCTAGAGAAAGGGGATCCCTCAGCTTATTTTTAAGCCTCTTAAACATGACTTAATTAGATAATAACTCTGGGAAAAGGGATACATTTCAATTGTTCCTCTAAAGCTGATTTGTACCTATCTTCCCTTTTTTCTTGTCTCTTCATCAGTCATTTGAAATCCCAATGATACATTCCAGACTTGGATGTTTCTGGTTTCTAGCACCATCAACCTATCTACATACATAATACTCACGCATAACTGTCAGCCTTTTAGTTTTAGTTCAAGTCCCTAGTACTTGACTAAGTCATTATCGATATTAAAATTCATATCTACGTCGAGACGTGCTGAGTTACATAAATGATTTGTACACAAACGCTATACATAGATCGATCTCTTTGTGTGTGTGTGTGCATATATGTGACTTTAATTATCCTAATTGACAAAAATTATTGTTAGATATCGGAGAACCCTTATAAAAGGGCAATTAATGGTGATTCAATAATATAATTATTTGAAATAAATGATGTCAGTGAGTCTCAAACCTTGGATTTAAAAGCAACTCGTCTACTCAAAATTGTTAAAATCTAATTTTCAAAGAGACGCAAGAAGCAAAATATATTTGATTCTTCAATTGATTCATTTCAAAATATATGTATTAACTGATTGTGCCAAGTGTCCTTTTTTTGGCAATCAAATTATGGGTACCCCACCTAAATGTATATCCAATAATAGAAATGTCAACAAGGAACGCCAACATAGTATTGTACGAGCCATCAATGGGAGGCAAAGTGAATTAGAGGGAATGTTATGTAATACCACTAGATTCAACATTATCCCTGGAATCTTATGTATGTAGAGTACCCCTGCCATTACTTTACTGGCCTTTGATTACAGGTAAACAGGTCCATCATCATCATTCACACTTTAGAGATACATACAACATTAATATTATTATCTATCTACCACAAGTTTAGCCCAAAAAGCATTAGATATAATTAAATTAAGATAAAGATAAGCATAAGATAAGTGTTGTTTTTGACTAAATTACAATTATAATGATAATATTCAATTATTCTTATTCCCTTGTTGAGGCACGTCTCTAGAGAGTGGGTGAGTCTCGACTATAATCTTTTCCTTTTTCTAATCCTTTTTTTTCAGAATTAGAATATTTGTACACATAAATGTATGTAGATATTTATTATGTTTTGTTCATACAGAGAATATCACGTCATGACACGCACTGTTGTTGAAGTGATGAATACAGTATTATATTAAATTAAAAATTGTCAACTTCCTATTTGGATGGCGATTATTATTATTATTATTATTCATGCTTTATTGTTCAAACAAGCATTAAATCATCGTCCTGTACATAGAAAAAGAAAGAGAGAAGAAGGAAGGGGAAAAAAAGGAAGGAATATGAGGAACATTGCCACATCGGCTAAATAATAATAAGTAACTCAGAGGACTCAGGAGCCTCAACCATTTTCTTTTTTTATTATTTTTTCTTAAATATACATCATAGTATTTTTTTTTTATTTTTTTATGTACAGTATAATAAATATATAGTAGTAGTAGAAAAAAAGGAAAAAGGCAAAAGTGGCCAAAAAAAAGAGAGCACGTTTTTCTGGAATAAATACACAAGAGAGTGCGGTGAGTACGGGCGCTCCTTGGAGGATGAAATGAAGGAAAGACAGAGTGATCACGTGGGATAAACAGAAGGAGTACAGGGAAATGAGAAGGAGGCAATAAGGGAATATTGTACAAAGAGTATCTTTGCGTGCCGGGAATTCAAAGATTGGTAATAAAAAAAATAAAAACCTGGAACTGAGCCCACATATCATATATATATTTTTCTCTAGTACTATTATAGTAAGACTGCGAGGAGGAATTAGTAATTTTCCGACTCCGTCTCGTTAAGTGTCCTATCTATCGTCTTATTTTTTTTTCTGTTGTCGTTTTTCTCTCTTTCTACAGCACCTCTATTTCATATTGTGAGCCCATTTTGTGTTGTGAGTGTGTAATGAGCAATTGTTAAGAGTGATGGATCATCGGACGTCATCGAGCTCTTTAGTAGGAGGGGATCTGGGTAATTCTCTATGGATTCGCCAAGAGATCCAGCGGTTTGAATCCGTGCATCCCTCCATTTATGCAATCTATGATCTCATTGAACTTGTACCAGATCCACTTCTGGCTCAACAAATACGGGAGCACGTCGTTTGCATTGAAGGTAAAGGATTCGATTCTCAATCAGGGATTAACCATGGTCCATTTCCTAAAGTTGATATATATATATATATATGTACATTACTCTGTTGTCAATTCATAAAATATTTTATCGATTTTTACTTACTTTTCTCTCTCTCTCTCTCTCTTTCTCTCCTTCTTTCTCTCTCTCTCTCTCTCTCCCTATATATTATATGTATATATATATATATATATTATACCTATGGCTCTCTCTCTCTCTCTCTCTCTTTCATTTGATGAATATTTGTAGAGAAATAGGCCTTTAACTTACTATGTGTGTCCACTACTGTCAGCTCCTCTCCTCCTCAGTTGTCCCTTGACGTCAAGTCATCATCTGTCATTGATATAATAATATCTACATTCATTCCATTGTTGGTGGATAGCATTCCATGAGGAAAGAATGGGAGTCAAAAAACAATGTACAAATGAAGCTGTTTCTTCTCCTTCCTTCTCAAGGAAGAACAATGCAATCAGAACAATAAATACCTAATGTCTTACTTTATGCTAATTTCTAAAAAGGTGTCTTGTCTGTGTCTGTCTGCCTGCTTGCTTGCCTTTCTTTCTTAGAGGGAGAAATGGATGTACACCAACGGTTTTTATTATTATTACTATAAGAAAGATCCTTGATAGAAATCTCTACAATATACAACCAATATGATGTGGGTCAATGATGAGACCTAAGAGAGTGGATCCAAGTCAAAACTACATGAATTTGGAGGATCATTTCTTTTACATATTCATCTCATTGCCTTCTACGTCTCTAAAGTGGTTACTGGGATATACATCCATACATACATACATATACATTTTTTACTAGAGTATTATTTAATGATACTCTTCTCTTAATTGATTAAGTATACATATATCTACATATATGTACATTTGTATGTAGTATGTCTACCGTTGTGTGTATATCTTTTTTCCCTCTTTTAAATGAGTTGGAAAAAAGAAACACAATTTGATGATATCATGCTGATGTGGAAATATTTAATGAAAACGAAATGACACACTCAAATTTTGAACTATTTACGTATGTATGTATACATATACATGTATATACAGAAAAACAATGAGAAAACAACATTTGATTGTTTCCACTTTGATTTTTTCTACTCTGTGACTCTCATGTTTTTTTAATGATTTACTTAGTCCAACACGATTATTAGGGTTCATTTTCTTCTCGGGCTAGCTAGTATACAACATTTATTTTGTACATGGGTTCATAAGAAACGTTTTTGACCTTGAGCCCAAATACATAGATATTGTTGCTCATACTTACATACATACATAAATTCCTTTGCAAGTATCTTAAGCATTGTTTATGATTATCCTTTGACATATATTTCGTATTTTTTTTATTTTTTATTATTATTATTTACTCAATACCTAGACATTAAGGGAAAAAATGAGGGTTTCAGCATGGGTTAATATACCGCGGGAGAGTTATTAGGGGATTTTTTTTATTATGGAATCTAATCCAACGCCTGGAAAATATAAGTTTCTTTTCAATACCCTGAAATTTGAAGCTCTTTTTTTTTCTTTCTTCATTTCAAATTCTTTTCAAACATAAAATAAATATTTTAACCTTTTTATTTTTATTTTAAAGAAAAATTAGTGATAATATGTGAGGTTGGAGAATGAGGAGGAGAGGGAGATAAATTTGCATTTATTCTTATGGACGACGACTTACTTACATATGTATAAATATATGTACATATGATATAATACTTCCTTTCTTCTGCAATCATATGTATGTAAATATATCGTGGGTGGTGTTTTGCTAAAATTATTTATTATATGTATAGGTAAATTAATTTGTTACTATGTATGTATGTAATTGGAGAGAGATCTGTCTGTGAGTTTTACTCCCACTTTAGGCATTGTTTATTTGTTTTTGGATCATTATTCTCCTTAGTGGATGCGTACTGAGAATTATTGCTCTAGTATCCTTGATTTGAGTTATATGTAATCAAAAATAGATTTAATATATTAATGAATAATGATTATTAATTATCATCCATACTCATCAAATATTATTTATTTATCTATATATATTTATATTTTATGTTTTTTTGTCATTTTCAATTGACAAATGATTTGGGAGTTCTATTCAACTGTTGAACATTCTATATATATATATATATATATATATATATATATATATATATATATATATATATAGTGATTAAAATGGTACTTTTTGAGCAGCTGGTGGTAATATTCATTTTTCTTTTTATAGAATGGGATAAAATTCTCTCTCTCTCGCTCGCTCGCTCCCCTCTCGTATTTAATATTGTTGGGCCTTTAATGATTAATCAACTGGTTGTTCGTTCAAAGTTCGTAGCAGTAGCAGCTGGTTGTGTCAAACACAATAAATGTTTAAAAAATTAAATCAATAATTGCTTCCTTCCACCAGAAGGGACGAAAAAACGAGAGAGGCGATTCTTGGTGAAGAACAGTTGTTTGACTCTCTGTATGTATGTATGTATATGATGTCTAAGGGGTATTTTGCGAGTCCCACTCGTGTGTTCCATCCATTGTTCTTCTTCATCTACATAGGACATAATATTTACTCACTAACTAAATCAATATGGGGATTGTCTTAATGATATAAAAGAAGAGGAGGAGGAGGAAGAGTTAAAAAGGAGATAAAGAAGGCTTGACCTTGTGCGTTTTTGCTTTTCTAAGACATATTTAACCGTCTTTTGAAGGAGGGACAGAGAGAGAGAGAGAAAAAAAAAAGACTTGTGAATCAACTTTTTTGTATGACATTTGTGACTCGTGCTGATTTATATTTGATATTTTATATATTATATGAACTTTTCATTGCAACATCTGCGTAATGAGCCATTTTTTAAAGGATTTTTTCCCCCTCTTGGTCCATGTGTCCTATGATAATTATTATCAACAAATGATGTCAAGAACTGAGAGAACAAAAATTCCTGCTCATGAGTTGTAGATATTATATTGCACTACTCATCTCAATATTATTTTATTGCATCCTATGTTGTAATTACATATTATGATTACAGTCCTGTTGTTTTGTCTCTTCCTTAAAGAAAACAACGTTTTTTTCCTGTTTTTGTTTACCCAATTATTATTATTATTATTATTTTATTATTATCATCATCAATACGATTATTATCGTTTTATGAGTTATCTCTTCTTCTTCTTCTTCTTTTTGTGTGTGTATTCTCTGATGCTTCTTTAACCTATTTATGAAGAAGTAAGCTCCTTCTGGTTCATATCATAATTGCTTATTGGGTTATAGTTTCTATCTTTTTTTCAAAAACTACTAATTATCATTTATAAAAAAATAAAAATAAAGATTTTTTTGTTGAATCTCTCTCTCTCTCTTTCTCTCAGTACTTTGAGAACTGCACGTAATTCTATATGCTTCATCTCTTGGGGTAGTAGAGAGTAGTGATCTCCTCTTTGTGTAGCAAATAATATATAATCCTTCAGATTAGTATCTATTCCCTTTCTTTTCGTTATCTTTCACATTATTTACACATAGGGACGAGATGTCCAAGGGATGAAGATGCCCTTTGGATCATGAACTTTCTTAAAATATGTAACTTTTTACATGTCATATCTGGAGGTTATACACATGTATATGCATGTGTATGTAGTTGTCATATATAAGTATATACTCATCATTGTGTGCGTCAATACCCAAGACACATGATGTCAAAGCAAGGAAAAGAAGGGGCGGAGGAGAAGAAGGATTGAAGACGGATGGAGGAACAACGACTTACATTATATTCAAGCTTCTTGCTCGCTCTTTAGTCCCCAACTGGTGTTCATTAAAATAAAAAAACTGAAAATAATATTTCCACAGTTGTTTAATTGTGCGGACCAAATAGATATAGATATACATATATATATATATATAAGTATGGCATAGTTCACCAAATAACTAATTGGAAAAAAGAACTTTTGATGTGTGTGTGTATGTAGTTATAAAAATTATCGCCATGTGTGTCCATTTGCAAAATAATGATAATAATAATAATATGTATCTAGGTCCTTCATGTGTTTTTCTTTTTGTGCCTTGTCTACAATATAAATGAATGTATGTATTTTTTATCATCAAAATTCGATCTTTAGAAAAAAGAGAGAAGAAGAAGAAGAAAAGAAAAAAAAAGGATATGCAGATGCAACGTCGTTGTCCAAAGTGGCCACAAAAAAAATACCATTATGATGATTATTTTCAATGAATGAGATGAGCCATTTGTGTGCTGCTCTCTCTCTCTCTACCATTCAAGAATATTTTTTATTTTTTTGGCATCTCTTTCTTCCACATCTTTTGAATTACGACTTAATCATAAAAAAAGAAAAAAAAAGAAAGAGCTAAAGAGGAAATATGTTTTGGGCGGAGTAGAGCTTGCTTAGTACAACTATTTTTGTATGTATGTTCTCTACATAGTTGAAAACACATTCGTTTCCTTCAACAACAAGGTCCATGTTTTACTACAAAAACCCAGAGTATTTTACGTGCTGTTTCCAAACATTACAACCCTATTTCTTTTCTTTTCTTTTCTTTGGATGATGTGAAAAAAGTCTTCTAAAGGCTTGTTTATCTGCTGCCTGTCTTTAGAATTCTCCTTATTTAGTTTTGAGGTCGTATGTCTTTAAAAGATGATAATTAGATCAATATAAGTATGTATATCAAAAGGTGCCTCTTCAAAATGACCTTATTGTGTGTGTGTGCATGATTTTCTCTCTTACTCCTTTATTTATTCCTATGCACATACATTTGTATTTTTGTACATTCCATCACCTCCACCAGCCCGCCAAAATACTTAATATACTACACATACAATCATAGTTAATGATATAGATGTTATTATTTTTATTCTTATTCTATCTATGTTGTATGTAAGTATATGTTATTCAAAGCAGGTGCTCCTCATCGAATCTTTCTTTTTGTTGTGTGTGGTGAAGGAGCAAATAATGATTATTATAATAATTATTGGTATTCCTTTCTCCTCATCCCTCCTTCCTCCCCCATATCCTCCTCCTCCTCATCACAAAACAACACAACTTATATGTATATAATGTACATACATATATGTATTTAAAAAACTTGCCAAAAAAGTATTGAAGAAATGAGTTTGCAGAGCATCATCACTACTACTGACCCATATATGAAAGCTTATATGCATAAGAGTGTCATTGAGACACACACACGCACAAAATGCATTTTACACAAATTACCGTTAGTTCATCCAAGGAGGAGGAGAAGAAGAAGAAGAAGAAGAAGAAGGATAAAGAGGAATGCGCATGTTTTGAATTGATGCGTACATATGTGGAAGAGCTCCTTTATTATTATTGTTATTATTATTATTATTATTTGACCATGAATGGACTATGGACACACATATATGTATATATGTATATGTATATTCTACGTGTGTGCATTGTCTCTCCCCAAATCTATATACATACTCTTTAGTTATTAACCGCACACACACATACAAGAATCATATCCTTATTTTTCATGCATTTGAAAAAGTTTCACTTTTGTTTTCTATGGTCAATTTCATTCCTTTTGGTCATATTCCTTGCCTTCAAGTCAAAGATTTCATAGCTATTATTTATATACTACATATGTACATATGTATTGTGAATGAAATGTGTATGTATTTGATTTCTCATAGGTTCATAAATTATGATTATATTAGAGTTATTTTTATCAAAGAATATATATGTAGAATTGATGCAGAGGGAATGAAATGTCCTGAGATTTTTTTTTCACTCCATTAAAAGTATATTCCTTTTTATTTTTCTCATCATCCCATTCCGACCTTCAAAGTGTGCGGTGCATGTCTTCACACCTTTTTATATACTTAAATATCAAATTTATTTGGTTATTTTATTACTTGGTAGTATACCTATATTTATGAAAAACACGTTTTTGATGCCAAGGCTTTGATGATGAACGCTATGATATGTCTCTCTCTCTCTCTCGTTCCGGAAATGCTGTAAGGAATTGAATTCGTTTCGGGTTTCTTTGAATAAGTCCCTTCGAGACAGTTATGAGCCTTTATCCCCAAGTGTCTATGGATTCTTATTTTTGATGATCTCATGATGATGATGATGATGATGGAGAAGATGACAAATTGTTATTGTAGAGCATGAAAATGCCTGGATTCTTTATATGGCCCTTTTCCTTTTTCCATTTTGTTTTGTTTTTATTTTTGTGATGTTAATTCAATGTGATAAGGGGGGGGGGGGGTCTAATTATATATATATATATATATATATATCATTTTATTTCCCTTTCTATGCGTCACATATCTCTTTCACTCGTTTTGCATATCTGTGTGTAATGTCTATTATCCGCCCATTGAAAACTCTACTATGAAGGAATGTGTGAAATGAGCAGATGAATGAAATTTGATTTAACCTCTTTCATCATAGGGAAAAACAACTGAGGAGGGGAGTCGAGGACGACGACACCCCTTCCTTCCTCTAATCTTTTACCATACCTACTACATATATGTACATATTTATGCATTGCATTTTCGTGTGACGTCATCATACTGAAAGTCAGCCATCTTATAGGAGACATAAACAACTCTTATTTCTTTAAAATGAAGGAAAGGGATGATAATTACAGCTCCTATTATGGCTAATAAAAGCTAATATTCCATACCCTAATAATGTGTATCAAAATTATGTTATTACATCATTATACGTTTAGTTATATAATTAGTAACTTTACCTAGGGTCAGATTTCTTTCTCCAATTATCCTACACTTTTAGAAACGTAGTTGTAAAAGTCTAACCAATTCATAGTGATTTTTAGTGATTTTTAACACGTACTATTACTTTAATTCTATTCAACTATCACTCTTTTTCTCTTTGGCATCCTTCAAGTTGTAGTTAACATATATATATATATATATATATCAACTACCAATGTGCCCCCAACATGGTATTACTATAATATTATAAGCATTATCAACAATATGTCTAATGTTATCTTTTTTTCAATCTTTTTTCAGGTAAGAACCTCCTCTTTCTTTTTTCAGTCTTTGAAACTCTAGAAACAAAAAATTCGATATAAATTAATGTGCATTGATTACCCTATATAGAAGAAGGAAAAAAAAAAACAAATATAGAATTGGACTTTATCTTCTCTAGAAAAATTGGATTGTCAAATACCTATGTATGTACATTCAATTTCCTTTCCTTGATACTAACGACGAATGAGTCCTCAGTTGCCTCTATCATAGTCGTCCGTGTGGTCCTTTTTGAATACGATTACATATTATCATTTTCCATCAGTAATAGCTGTAGTTGAAGATGAAATATGGAATTGCTCAGGCTTGACATGGATGTGTCTTACTACATAATATGTACACGAAAGGTTAAGTTTCTTTTTCATACCACCACTTACACCCATAGCTACGCTCAATATATACATACTATTCATTCCATCTTGGGTGGTGATGTGAATGTGGAGCTCTGCCTTGTCAAGAATAGTATTTTTAGTGCAGTTTTTATGGAGTAAGTAAAGATGTAGTATTTTTTAGGAGTGAGTCTTTTCCTATGGCTAGGAAGTCAGTCAAGTCAGCTTGTGTCGTCTGGTAATGACTTTTCATTTATTGATCCCCCCCCCCTTCTCCCCTCCCCCCCATCATAAAAGAAAAGAACCATTTTTCAAAGCTAGCTGTATTTTAAGAATGAATGAAGTTTGTGCATTTGTTTAAGGAATAGAAATAATGTTGTATTTTCTCCCTTCGCCAAGTATATGTAGTAGACAGAACGCATCATGCTATGCCCTAAAAATGAAGACTCTTGGATCTTTTAGAAGTTCTACATGGTAATGGTGTTGTGAAAAACAAAAAAAAACTCTCATTCCAAATGTAAATAAATATACAAAAAAAAAAAAAAAAAAAAATTAATTACACAACAGATCTCCCATGGATTTTTTCCCTCTATTTTTGCCCTTGAATTTTGTCTGTCTCTCTCAGTGATGTTTATAAGCGTATTTATTATTATTATTATTATTTAAAAAAAGATTTTTGCTTTTGATAATATATTTATTTATGTATGTACATAATATATCTAAATTCACTTTAGAAGCTGCATATTTCGTTGTGATGGAAAAAATATGCTTACATACACACATAGTTAGTTTGTAGTAGCTTCATGATGATATGAAAACGAATTTCTTTCTCCTCCCGGAAGGAAGGAATAATTAGTTTTTTATATATGTACATACATTGTATGCTGCACTAATGTTGTTTTCTAGATTTACACTCCACTTGAATATCTACATACAATCATGTATATGTACATATGTACTTAGACAAAGAGGAGTTAATTTAACTCTGTGTGTGTGTGCTTCATTTTCGCATGTGTGTGAAAAAAAAGAAGGACAAAGAGTATGCTAAAGACGCGTTATGAATTTTGCAAGTTCAATGATATTTAATATACCTTTATAAATATATATATGTATTTATTTATTTACAAGGGGTCGACCGATCCCGAATATTTGGGGGTCAAAAAACAATTTTTTTTTTCAAATCAACCTCAGTAGAAATAATCAAATAATAGCCCAAATGTGGCTACATCATTATTTTGCTCATTGGCATAGTGAAATAAGATGAATAATAATCTGCCAAGATTTTGAGAAATTAAATCCTAGAATTTGTTAGTAATTTTGGATTAAGTTTTATTTTATTGGTGGGCATCGGGGCCAACACTTTGATTGGCTGCATGTTTTTAGTTTTTTAACAATTAAAAGTGAAGTGACATCACTCACTTTGATACTAAAATTACATATGTACATTAGCTAATTAACTATTAGGGTCAAAATATTAATTGAGAGTGTAAAACATAGATTTAAAAAAATTGTATCCCTTTTTTTAAGTTAATGCATCTCGAGAAATAAACCACAGATTCTCAAAATTTTAAACGAATACTCATTGTAACTTTTTTGGTTTCAAGAACATTTCTCACAATTGCTTTTTAGTCATCATCATCTATGAGTCATTTTAAAAAATGAAAAAGTCGATTGTAGCTGTTCACAAAAGGACGCGTACCTCAAACACTAGTGAATACTTTGACGTGTAATTTGGCACAGATGTGAATGACAGTACTGATAAAACACTTATACACAAAATCCCTATCAAAATCAAAAAAAAAAAAATTCAAATTTCCCGGTATTTTTAGTTCATACTAGTATGTATATTATATGTCTAAAAGGCATCAATTTCTCTTTACTGGGAGTATAAGCCTCGTATGCTTATCAAACTATGTACATTGTAGGGTATGAAGCATTACGAAGGGGGGGGGGGGGGATCTCCTAGTGAAAAGAAGAGTGAGTGTACTTTTTGACATTGGTCACAGTATCCAAGAGTCAACATAATATGTATGTACTAATATGGTACATATGGATATAATATACATACATAGTAAAAATATTTTTTATGGTTATTCGTTTCTCTCTCTCCATGGTACATATATGTACAAAAGTAAGTAAGGCGTGTTCATCTGGGAAGTCGTTCTTCATCTGTCCTCTTGCACTTTTATGACAAAGCATGATCATTTCTCTCTCACTTCTTCTTCTTCTTCTTATTTAGTAAAGGTTGTAGCAGCAGTAGTGGGATGGATATATTAATTGATATTTTGTGTCGTTTAAGGATGTATCTCAGTAAGGACTTTTACCTGCATTTATATCTAAATGATGTTGTGCAATCATTCACATTCATTTGTTGGTACATCATGTATATTTATATGTACTAACATAACATAGGAGGGGGGGGGCCTCTTGAGGCTTGCGCATTTATTTGTAGTGGAAATGTATGTATATTATATAAACAGGATTCATTCTCTCTCTCTAGCGGTGGGATTCATTTTCATATATACTTAGATACATACATACATATATTGACGTATTTGAACGAGAAGAGGCCCCACTGCATACATACATATGTATTCTACCAAAGTTGTACTTCACTAGAAGATGAGGGGGGGGATTATTAAATAATTTTGATTCAAGTAGCTGTATGATCTGCTGCATGTATGTATGTATGTATGTAGTTTCTCAGTGAAAGTTATCAATAATAATAATAATATGTATAGGTATTTAGCGCCTTGAAGTGAAGAAATAAAACCATAATTTCATTTCCTTCCTTTTGTAGATGCATATGTATATATATATATGTATGTTCAATAATGTCCTGGCATATCAATTATATGTAGATAAATACAAACCGTTTCCCCAACTACTACCTCCACTAATCCTCTTGTCATCATCATTGTTATCTTATAAAAGGGGGGAAATTTAATTTGCCCTCATTTTGCCACCCTTGTTCCCTCTATCTATTAATGTTGTATATGTGCTCATGACATGGAAAGAGTAGTACAGAAACGATTCCTTATAAATGGAGAATCACAATTTCTTTTCTGTCTTGACTAAAATACCTCATTCAGCCTAGAGATAAACAAAAGCACTCGCATGTTGTAGACGATTAAGTTACTTGAGTGATGTATGTACATAATAAGGTACAGTATATGTAATCCTACATTTTTGATGTATTGCATCTTTGTTATTGTTTGCATATATGTATTACAAAAAAATAGATTTAAAATAGTCTTAAGACATTAGAATCAATCCCTGAATCGTCACTGCCCTGCCCCTTGGAAAGATAAGAGAGATTTCCTATATATACATATATTATGTATTTTGGAAGTTTATGATTTTCTTGTTGTTGTTTTGGTGTTCTCTTCTTCCTCCAGGAGCAATTAATTTCATTCAGAAAAAATGTAATGTACAAAGAGAGAGAGAGAGAGAGAGAGAGACTTGATGATGAATCTCTTTTTTTCCCCCTCTTCTACATTCATTACATTAATAATGTACACACATACATATTGCGTCTGCCTTTATTTTTTTTATTTTTTTATGAATACATCTTACAACATCTTACTACACATTGTGATTATGGAGTAAGATGTTGTAATGAAACATGAGTCAAAAGTGCGTATGTAGTATTTAAGAATTATACATACATACATATATATATATATATATATGTATTTAAAAAAAGGATAGACAAGGGTGTGTTTTGTATTTTTGATGCGGCAGAGTCTTTGATGGAGCAATTTGTTCATCTCCTCTCTGTTGCCTTTATGTGTGTGTAGGTCGTAAGGCTCATGCATTCAAGTCTTGGAATGAGAATGTCACAAAAATAAAAGTCAACATGGATTGGTCATCATCATCGTCATCATCACTCAAAATCCATTGCACACACACCACCTGCTAAACCGTTTCTTTTTTATTTGTCAGAGGAGGACTCATAAATATATATATGTATATATATTAGGTGTTCATGGCAGAGTAGTGATTTCACAAGTCATAAAATTCATTAAACCTACTCCCATTGTATGGTTGTGGCATATGTGCATGGATGTATGGTTGTATGTATGTATTTATCATATTATTATTCTATTCCTCTTGCAAAGAGAACGCCGTTCCTCACATGATAATAACAATAATCCTCATCATCAGCACCACCAGACATATTCATGATCATTCTCCATTCTAGCGGCAGCAGCAGCAGCAGCATGTGAAAAGTTGAACCTTTTCTCATCAACAATAACAACACAAGCCTACGTATACTTACATACATACATATATTAGAATAATATGTTTCATTGCTGCTGAGTCATTGGAGTTAATTTTCTCTCCTATACATATATGTAGATTTAAATTGCATTCTTTTTACTTTGTGCTCGTTTGTTAGTTGCTTTTTTTTTTCTTTTTTTTTTTTTTTGTAAAGATAGATACGAGATACATATTATGAATTGTCATAACCTCTCTCAAAGAGAAATGCATTGTGTGTGTGTGTGTGTACCTGATTATTTCTCCAGAGAGAGAGAGAGGCCATCTTGATTTGTATTAGATACCTACGTACATGTTTTGTTTTGCTTTTTTAGAAAATCCTCCTTATGAAATACAAAATATTAGAGCCCTTTTCACCTTAAAATATATAAATTCATAGGAGGAGGAGGAAATCGTGTCTTCCTGACTGTTTTTTGTTTTTGTTTTGTTTCTCTTTCATTCAATCGATAAATTATGAAGGAAAAAAAAAAATAATCATATTACATACATATTTCCTATCATATTATTGAGCCTATGATTTGTTTAAAAGGAACATTGAATCGTAATTGAGTGATAATCTCTCTTTGAGACGACGACGACGACGACAAGTCAGACCACGAGATGATAAAAGTTATTTAAAAAAAAAAACGATAATGAAGATATGATTGTATATTTATTGATGTTTTGTTGTTGTAGGTAGGTATTAGATAACAAATGAGTTTGAAATATTATGTTAATGTCGATAGTACATATTATTATCTACATATAAACTATTTTTCAAGAAAAGTCAAAATAAAACCATCTGTGTAAATTATTTCTTAATTTGTTTAAACACTTTTTTTACCCCCATTGTTGTTTTTTTTGCCTTCTCCATTTTTTTCTTCTTTTTTTTTAAGTTCAGTTTCTCCTCCAATTACTCTTCTATTTCTACACATTTAGCCTCAAGGGTCAAATGTCCAGGCCAAGTTGAGTCAACTACGACTACTACCCCTTTGTCTCTTTCTCTCTCTCTAATAGTAGTAACTAATAATATTCAATAATAATTCATTTTCCCCATAGGGGCTGTAACAAAATAAAATAAAAAAGAGGTCAAAATGTGTTCGTAAAGTTGTCTCATAGCGGGTTTTTTTAAATAAAGTGTTGGCCATTTTTATGCTTTTTTACATAATGAGTTACACATTGAATATAAATGAGGCATGTAGGATTTTTTTTTATTTTTGTACTTCCGCAAACATTGGATTTTTATGAGTTATAATTATGTATGTATCTACTTACTTACATGACAGGAACAATCACCAGCCTTGTTGATAATAATTCTTCCTCAAGAGAGATAGACATTAACAAATTTAAAGTTCCAGAGATTGCTGTATAATCATTCAAACCTTGATTTTTCCCCTATATTTTTATATATAATTACTATGACCTCTTTATTCTGCAAATCATAGACCAACTATGTACATATGTATGTAATCATTGATTATGTCAAAATTAATATTCATTTATGCATATGTAATTAATGACGATTATCTAATGTTGAAGTCAGGTTGCAATTCGTATCGTAACTTTTTACGTCTAATTCAATTATATGTACATATGTTCCAGTCGTGTTTTTTAATTAAATTGAAGCCATCATTTCGACTTATTAATAGCTGTAGGAGTAGGGACATCATGCGCCAAAGATGTGTAAATGTTCTCCACAGGAAAGTCAATTCATAATGAATTAATTTGATTTCTAATTTTTTCCCTTTAAAGGAGTCATATTTATTGATATTCGCTAGCATTTCGGGGACCGTTCTTTACTCTATAAATACCTGCGTATTACATATGTAGTTGAATATTTAGTTCTCAACATCAGGGCCGTGATGATGGCGTATCTTTGTGGAGGGGGAGTTCACCCCTTTGCCAAATTTAAAAATATTTTGTCAAAAAGCCAAGCTTTGTTGCTGTCAATTTGTGATTCTTAAAAACAAAACAAGAAATAAATTCATCTTTTTTAAAACAAGGAAAACAAGACTTCAAAGATTCCCCATGGAAATTTCTGTGCTAGCATAATTCCATACATACAAACTTAATTAGAAAAGCTCACATATAAACCAGATGTCTTGGTTGTCTGATTATGATGTATATATACGTGTATATATATTTTAAAAACTGACTCAAGGTGATGTCCATTTCTTGTTCCTTTTATTATTATTATTATTATTTTGCCTATAGTCCTATATATATATATATATATGTATATGTATATAATTGAGCAATTTCTCTTTCTTTCTTTCTTGAAAACAAGTTCATGGTACTATTTTCTAATATATAGTACATACATCTATATGTATATATATATATATATATTTTCAATATCCCTATCCTATATTATTTTCCTTCCTAATAATAATAATAATAATAATGAAAAAGACTTTGAATTAATATCCGGCTAGGGGTGGTGGGTATTATTCTGCTCCTTGGATAAAATAATATCATCATAAAATACAAGTTATCCCTACATATTTATGCTCACGGATGTTCAAATGCAGTCGCTATGTGATGATGATGATGATGCCTCTGCTCTTGAGCCCTTCTTCCATATTCTTTTCTTTTCTCAGGTTTATGAATAAGGGGAATCCTAGGTAATTAATAGGTCTTTATTAGAGAGAAACAGAGAGGGGATATAATTAATTACATTCATGCCTCTTGCTTGATTTCTATGTCTGTGCCCATAATATGTGTACGAGAGAATAGTCGTGTTGAAAAGAGAAAAGTCAAAAAGGTCAGCAGAGAATGGAGTGAAAAAATGTTAGTACAACATACATACATACATAGAAGAAGAAGAAGAAGAAAAAGAAGGATCAACTATGCGAGTCAAATGGTTTTATGATGGTTATTGTTATTATTATTATTATTATTACCCTTATCATCGATTGGAACAGTTGAGTCATAAATGAAGTAAAGAACTCTTATATAATGATAGTAATAATTGAAACAAAGGAGAATTGACCTTCAAATTATATCTAGCTATACCTATATATATATATATATATATATATATTCCACCTTCTTATCAAACTCATCTTTAGGGGGTCAATTCTTCCATTCCATCTCCTTCTTTTACTAAGGGTGTTCTAGCTAGGAATTGTGTCAAATAAATCAATCCTTCTTCCTCTACCTATGCATGCATGTACCTACAACATGAAATGATCCACTCCATTTGAAATGATCTACTCCCTGTTTGTACGTATGTAATTTAGTAATTAATTACAAAAGGTGTTTTCTTTCTCATGACATGAACGCATTATCATCATCATGATTAAATTATACCTAATGTTGAGTATAAATAAATAAATAAACAAACAAACAAACAACTCACCCACATATGAAGCATCTTTTCAGAGAACGTAATCAAAATATAATTCCATGTCCTGCTGTGTCAAATTCATTTTTTCTTCTTCGACTCAAAAAATAAAAATATAATTTCTTTTTTTATATACATAATACTAATGTAACCATTCTAATCATCCGTATGATATATCTTTAAAGCATGAAATGAATTTGTATGAATACGTGTTTATCTCATGCTGCATGCAAAAGAAAAGTCTGTTAGTAGAGTAAAGTCGTGTATCCCCGCCGCCGCCTTACTAAGAAGATGAAAAAATGTGTATTGCTTGCTTTTTCGTTAGTTTTTTTTTTTTTTTTTCATCAATGACACCTCTACTTATTATATATTATTATGAGTCATGAGAGAAAAATCATTCGTATAGTAGTAGTGTAGTAATTAAGGCAATGATGGTATCATTATTGCATAAGAGTGCGAGAGATAGATATAATACATATTAATTATATTCATCATCATCCCCCCCTCCCTTTGATCAACAGTTTGAATTTATAAATATTATAGTAGTACTTATGTATATTATAGGGGAGACCGGGGTGTGTGTGTGTGTTGTCACAAAGGATCCATGTATTGAGGAAATGGATTTAATATCTCTAAATCCTCTAACTATGTATTTATTAATGCAATATTTCCTTCTCTAATTCTACTTGTGTGATCTGAAATCAAGGAAATGTCATTTATTTCGATCTCAAGTACATTTAAGCTCCTTGGGTAATTTTGTAATTAATCATATTAATGAGTTCATATCATACTAACCTTAGTCTCTAATCTTTCATTCCTTCGTTTTATATATATGTATATATTGCTAAAAAGTTATTGAATAAAGTTAACTAACCTACTCACCACCCTGATTGATTGCTTAATTTGTACATACTTGAGTATCTGTTTATAGTTTTCCAAACTGTTCAAAGTATCGATTAATTTTTTAATCGACCTCATTCAATCCGAGGGGTGCTCTTGGATCTTAAACTGATTATATAAAAGTAGCAGTAAATGATGGATAGATATTAATTCATCTGAGAAACAGACACTTTTCCCAGAATCAACATTGAATGAAAGTTTGACAGCAATTTCACCCAATAGACTGTTATTAAAGTGGGTTTAGTTTCAGTTTGATTTAAGGCCATATAGCCTTAAAAGATGTGATAACCAGCTCCGGCCTTCCCTACATATATTATTATATACTCGTCTTTTTTTCCCTCGTTACATAGATGATGATGGTGGTATAGAGGACTCTTCTAGGAGAGTAAAAATAGATCTTTAGAATATCCACCTGTCTCATCATCTTTCTTTTTTTTTTACGTCATTTAACTCTAGTCTATATACATATATATATATATATATAAATACATACTAAGATAATTATATTAACGAGAAAATCCAATGTCCCTCGGGTATACCTTTTTCGCATAAAGAGAGTTAAAAATAACCCTTTTTAAAACACATTCTTCCATGTGTCTTTTAGAACTAAGAATGAGTCAATAATGAGCTCCTCCCCCCAATGCCTTCGTTTCTATTGATTTCCCTTCCACCCTCATCCCGTGCCCCTGTGTTTCTTGTCAAATACACGCACACATATGCTAAATATGTGTGTGGAAAATATGGTTTTATTGTTATTTAATATCAACGCTCATGGAGCCAATTCTCCAAACATTTCTACCCCCACGATATTGTCGTCATGCTTGCGGTAACTTCCTCCACCTCAAAAGAATCTTTTAATTCCTAACAAAACAAAAATAAAAAGCCTCATATAATCATTGCTTCTTTTTTTAAAAGGTGTAATCATATTATGTATCTTTATAATATGTGCATATAATTAAAATATATCTAGATCTCCCCCTAGGGACAGTGTTTAAGCGTCAAGAAAGAGGACGCTTCTTTTGATGATGAAAAGTATGTACCTACCCGTGTATTGGGGCAGTCACCAGTATTTCTTTGTGTCTGACCTTAATATGTTACATTATTCAAACTTGAGGGTCTTCTTAATTGAAAAGTATTTCTTCATATTAAGTCCCTAACATCTTATAATCATAATAGTTTTTTTCTCTTCCATTTTGAATCCTCTTCATCATCTGCGTCTGCGTGGTGGGTACACGTAATATATTTATGTATAATATTTCATACGTATTCTGATCTTGAGAAAATGCGTTTAGGTCATAAATAATATTGCTATAAACACACTGCATACATAAATACAAATTTATGTCAAGCTCTGGTAGACTTTCCTCCTTTGCCTATCCTGAGAAAAGTAAAATGAAATGATGAAGAAAGGTGATATTTGCTGTTTAATGCCCATACTTCCCCTTTACAAGTGTGTATGATTTGAATTATGGCTTCCATATTGTTGCTCAGCTCTTCAATGCATGGAAGAAAAAAAAGCGGAAAAATAGTTTGCACACCTGTGACTCTACCAAAGAATTGAGCGCGAAATTCAAATTAATAATGGTTTTTAATCATAGCTTTTAATCATGATTACTTATTAACTATAAACTAAAATAATTTATACATAGTCAAGTAAGTAAGTAAGTAACGGTAGAGAGGAGACAACAGCAACCAAAATAAAAATGCAACTCCTTATTCCCCCCCCCCCCCCGCGTCCTATTCAATATGGACGCGTGTGCTCCCTCCGTTGGAATGTATCCTTATCGTTGATTGGTTGGCTCAATAGTAGGAGGGAGGTTGCGAGACGTTTTTCATATTCAAACTTGCGACATTAGTATAATAACATGTAACTTATAAGCCTTCCTGCTTGCATCATCATGACATACTTGAATGATGTGTACCCGTTTGAATTAAAGCGGAAAATAATGATTGTTGTGTCTTGAAAAAACAATTAAAAGTAAGTTTAGTATGTGGTTATATTTTTTCATATACATTTACATTTTACATCTACACATTATATTAGGGTATAATTTAGTGAGATGGATTTATTTCTATAATAAATTAGTAGTCCCTTAAATATTATGAATGATGCTTCCGAATGTATTTTTGTTTCATGTAAATGAATGCCTTGACAAACACGTTTCTGCGTTTTTATCGTGTCATTAAAAGTGTCCCATGTCCAAATGCCATGAAAGATGTGTGTGTGTGTGTTTTCAAAGGAAATATAATTGGTTAATTTTGACACGTAGCCACTTCTTTACAAAGGACGAAACGTTTTCCTCTTTTTTTGCAATCACATTCTCGCTCTTGAAAGCTATTTCATTTTCATGGGTAGTTATGATATTTCACACTGGTGTTTCTTTATCAAATAAAAAAAAAATTCTCATTCTATAGATTAATGAATTAAAGAAGACAAATGTGAAGAAAATATATGAGTCTCATTTTTAATATATATTAATGAATTTAGAAAAAGTCTGGGACAACTTTTTTTTTCTTCAATCTATCAAGTCACATATGTGAGTTTTAAAATATGTGAGATTAAAAACTGCGTACTTAATTAAATACAGTTTTTTAATTTTCTTCTATCAATAGTACTGAACATTATAGAATAACATTGGTTCAGTGATATGACAATCAATGAACCAACAGAACATTTATTACAATTATGATGCATTCTTCACAAATAAATATGCGATTCGTCTTTTTGCATCAGGTTTTGGAGTGTATGTGTGTTTGTTTAAATATACATGTTTGCTTGGGGTTTTTAGGCTTATTTGTGGGTTAAGGACATTAGTGGTCAACTTGGGTCAAGTCCCACAATTTCTACTAAAAGTAACCTTCTTTTTTTTTGGTATTTTGTGTTCATTTATATTTATTTTACATAAGTTACCAACAAAAAAAAAATAAAAAAAAATATGCATTTTGTTATAAAGGAAAGAAAGAAAATAACTAAACATATCACCACAAAGAGGTTAAAGCAGTCATAGTTCACACGTACACAAAAAGAGGTTATGCATACTTAATCTATGCAGTTTCTATGTAACCAATCCCTTTCTCATGTTAATAGCATAACATTAATTCCTTAAAAACCCATAATTAGCATGCTGCTTTCAATTATGCGATGTGTAAGTAGTAGACTAGGTGGTGAGGCTTTATAAAAACATTTACATAATATGAGTCAGTTCTAATAGGTAAATGCGATTAATATAAATATAAACCCGAGATTTCCTAAAGGATTAATATATATATATATATATATATATTTCTGTAAATTAATACCTTTCTCAGGATTCTTTGTCTCACTTCACAAGTCTAACTATATTTGTACTATGTTAAATATTCATTCAGTCCTCCTTCATTTGTACGTATATCCCTCATACTGCTGCAAAATACATGAATTAAATATAAAGCATCATTTGTATTCAATCGTGTTCCTTGTCTTAAGTATATATATATATATATATTAAATATGCAAATAAGTATAACTAACTAACAATACATAACATTATTAAGTACAAAAATGAATATATATGATGATATCGGAAGTTTTCCAAGTATCACGAAACCTTTGTTGTACTTTCGGAACATTTTTCAGAAGTTTGATTGTGAGTTCTCACAACTAACAATTGAATTTTTAATTGAGTTTGTACTCTTAAATCCATTTTTTTAATAATGACAATGACAACAACATAAGATACAATTAAATTTAATTTAAAAAATATTTTTTTATTAAGATTAAAGAGGGGAGGAGAAGTGGAGATGAATCTATATAGATAAATTAATGTATTTTTTATTAGGTACAGTACAGACAGTGTTGTTGTGCTCAATGAATTCTTTCAGAGTATATATACGTACGTACATTTTTATTGATTTTTAACTGCTGAGTTAAAATGAGTTTCAGTTTATAAATCCCTGATTTTTAATTTATATTTAATCTGTTTAACTATGCATTAAAAGGGTTCTTAAGTGTTTTTCCCTTCCCTTTGTATTTTTTTACTTTAGTTTTTTAGTTGAGTAAATGAAACATAGAGGTCGTATTTTTTTTTAAAGCGACACCTATCAATTTTCATTGAATCTAACGTTGTCTTCTCTCTTTCGTTAGGTAAGTTGTTTTTTTTCTCCAAAAACTGGCTACGCCATTTCTGGTATGATGAAAAGGAGAAAAAATAATAATGCTTCATATATCCGTTAGAGGGCACTCTGAAAACCTGAATATTCCCTCCCTTATATTTATAATAGGACACTGTTATATTATAAACGGTAAATTAACTTTATTCCAAGAATGCTATTAAAGGTCTATTAATATGGTATTAAATATATACATATTACATACATAGTATATTGGTATTATGATCGTATTTGATTTCCAAAATAGAAGACAACGATTATGCCTTATAAGTTTTTTTTTTATTTGGGGTTAATATTTTAAAATTAATAAATTGAAGACAAAAAACATTGATTTTTTATTCTTATTGAAAAAACATGAACATTTCATGTGTTCATAAATATTTATTTGAACACAAGATAAAAAATAGGACGATTAACTGTTCAATATATTGAATGTTATTGATATAGTCTGCGTAGAGTCACTTATGTAGTTGAGTCAGCTTTACATTTGAGCGCGTATGGAGGCGCAGCGTCTACATACGCTCTCCTTTGCGACGCGTATTCTTCGGAATATTTTTCTTCCATGAAAGGACTTAACGCAACCTCCTTCATTATAAAAATATTTTCATTTCCTCGGGCTTTAATATTTAAGAAGGAATATAAAAATTTATAGGTAGCATAAGTTAAACTTTCAAAAAAAAAAAGAAGCTTCTCTGTAATTAGGAATACGAGCATATATATATATATATATACATATAAATTCACTATATGTATGTATGTATGTATAATAACCTTAGAGATGATGTATAATGGTAATAAGAATATAACGGATCTATATATGATAAATGAGATTTTAAGAACCGCAAATTTATTCATGGCACGTCAAATTGACAAATTTACATTCCATAAAGAAAAATAAAATTATAGAAGAAGATTTATTTGATTCTTTTGAACTCTAAATTTATTGACCTCCAATAATAATAATAATAATAATGATAATAACAAGAAGAAGAAGAGAAAGAATGGTGCGAGCCTCATAAATTGATAGAAAATACATAAATTTTAAATATAAATTTATTGGAATAGCACAATACGATTGAACAAGAAGAAGAAGAAGAACAACGACAACAACATATGCACTATGATGTCAGTATAGATTCTATAAATGTACATATATTTTTTGTTATTGAAATGACTAGTAAATCCCTGATACATGGCTATGAGAAGAAGAGGAGGAATGATAGAAGGAGGAAAAACAAAATTGAAATCCCTTTTTTGAAAGATAACGAATGAGTTATTGTTATGGAGAAGAAGGGGCACGTTCCTAAGGCAAGTTGTATGAACAATAAGAGTATGGAATTTATTAAAAAACATACATAATCATCAAGGAGGTCTTTATGAAAAACCATAAATCAGGGATTATTAAATCATATCATTCCATTCTCTTCAGTGCTATATGAACATATATGCGTAATCATTATTTGCTACTCCTGGATTAAAGTGAAATAAGACTACAATTTATTATTAGATTTATGCTAAAGGATTATTCAAATGCTCCTTTAATTATACACTTGGAGCCAAAGAGGCACCTGCTTTTTTTATGTTAGTTAATACTTATAGCAATGTTGTTCCACAAACAAGACTCTCACAAATAAGAAGTGAGTCAAAATAAAAGAGGAGGAGGAGGAGGAGGAATGAGGATCGATTAAAACATGAAGGATTATGTTTCAAACCCTGTTCAACGTACATAGGACTAAGAACAGCAACTATTAATTAATTTTCTTTTAATAATATCAAAATTGTTTTAGAGAGGAATGCATCATTAGCGTGAAGGGGGGAGGGAGGGGGGAGGAGGTCGTGTAGAATGTGGTGTAAACGAGATGTAGTGGAGATGGAAATTAATGAAATGTCTGAAGGATTAGTTGTATTTATATATAAAAAAATATATAATAAAACAACATTATTTTTTGATGTATTACCATACATTGTTCATACATATTTAGCCCAACCTTGTTTTCATTAGGGATAAACTCATGTATGTATATATTTTATGTAATATCCAAACTTTGTTTTCATTATGCTATTCATTTTGTTCTTGAAGGGAGGGGGTTGATGGTTATTATTTTATATATGACATATGTATAATTTGTTTGGATTAAAATCGCTATCAAGGAATCATCCAATCCGGTTGACTTTATAATAGAGACATTATTTCTCTTGATATTTTTCTTTCTTTCTTTCTTTCTTTCTTTCTGCTTTTTGTAGGCAACTTCCGCCCCATTGTATTTATGAGTAATATACACATAGTTGTAAATAGTTTTTTTATTATTGTGTTTCATGTAAGTACATCTTGATTTTTTGCTGCCTGACTGACTTGCTTCCTTCCCTCTATACAAAGTGTGTGTTTTAAAGAAAGAAGGCAACAGCAGCTGCTACTACTCCTACTGCTAATCGAAGATTCAAAAATAAGAAATATATCTACATATACATACATATTCCTAATGATTCCACGTCTTTCAATATGCTGCTCTCTTGAATAGTCAAATTCATATATATATATATATAATATGTATTATACATATCCATTCTCTCTTCTTTCTCGTAAAGAATCATGATAATTCAAATTCCATGACGAAGAAGAAATATTAGAAGCCGAATGGGGAGCAGAAGCACGTGGTAGAATGTCAATCAACCGTATCTTTAATAAGAATAATTGTAATACATATATATGCATGCATGTGTGTGTATATATATATGTATATATTTATATTGGAAACGGTTAGACGTTTGGACATGAGTTATTCTATAGGAGAAGAAGTAGAATAATAATGATCATCATGATCATTATTCCTCTCCTATTTTGACCTTTAACGAGGCTCTTGAGAGGCCATTTATTCTCTTCTTCTTCTTCTTCTTCTTCTTTGGACTTCCGTTTCGTTCTCAATTGACAATTGTCAGAGATTGTTTCGTTACTCACTTCATAATAGAGTTATTTATTTACGACATAGTGGTCGAACAAAGGTGTCATTGATGAGGTGCGTCTTCCTCTTTCAAGAAAGGAAAGAAGTCTTATTCTAATTTGACGCCTCATAACCCTTGACCATAACTACTACCTATGTTAAATGTATAGTGAAACCCTCAACGGTTCTCCTCCCTCACTCACTATCTGAGAAAAAAATGTTTGTATCTCCTCCTTATATACATAGATAACTTTTTTTTATTTGCCATATTTTTCATTAATAATGACTACCTTCAATACCCCATCTCACAATAGACTACTTTTTTTTTAGGCAAAAAAATAGTACCCTGAATAAAAGGGAGTAAAAAAATATAATATGAAGGATATCTGCACTACATATTTTTTATCCATCGTAATAATAAGGCTTTATGGGTATTGTATCTATATATATATATATATTGTATGTATGAAAGAAAGAAACCCTGCCATTGTTTTCATTGGATTAGAAGAGTTGCATTAGAGGTTATGATCTATCCATGGAATTATTCCGCCTCCCTGGGACTTTACTACTAAAATAATAACAATAATAGTAATAATAATAATAGAGGAGAGAAACCCCAAAGTTAGTAGTTGTCGTTGTTGTTGTTGTTGCTGCTTTCACCTTTGTGTTTGGACTATGTGTGTACAATGTAGGTAGAGGATATTAATACAATTATCCTGATGAGAAGGGGGAAGATGACAATGACAATGATGATATGATTTTACCTCACTCATTCCTCACTCACCCCATCATCACCCATAATTATATACATAGGCACCTATTTTTGTATACATAAAGATGGGAATGACAATCATAAAATAGCCTGAATAATAACCAAGTACCCCCTCCTCTCCTCTCCCCTCCCAGGAGGAAGAACCCGTTGACAATAACCAACTGTACTTATGTAAGTGACGTTGATTTTGTCGCATTTATTTATTTATTTATGTTCACCATGGATCATTGAAATTGGTGGTTACTCTCCTCTCCAATGTTTCAAGAGTCCTCACGTATATGTATACGTATCTACTACCTACTATAAGAAGGTCTGGATTATTAAGACTAATGATGATTGTCAAACGTGCTCTTTATTGTTATATATATATATGTACATTATAAGGGGACCACCTGAGTGTATGTTGTATTTCTATAATGGTTTTTGTTTATATTTAACATACATATATATATATATTCTATCGATCCAGAGTCTCTCTCTCTCTCTCCTCTCCTCACTACCTCATCCGTGTGTTCCCTTCACTTGACATTAATAGTATATATGGATGATCCCTTTTATATTTAATAGATGAAAACAAAACACATACATAATGTATGTATGTACACAACTAAATAACCATTAGGAGTGTGTTTGAATCTATGTGTTGTCATTATTATTATTCATTCATTTTCATACTATTATGATTATGGTTATTACATATACATACATAAATACATTCAGAGTGAGCTCCTTCTATTCAAAAATAAATGAAAATTTTATTGATTATATTATTTTATTATAATATAATATAATTTTATATAGAATTTCATTTGAAATGAAATTTGAAAAGAAGAGGTGCAGTAGACGTACGTCGACGTACTCGTCTTCTTCTTCCATCAATTAGGAGGGGGGGGGGGTGGAGTGCAATTTGAATATTTATACACACACATATACATATATGTGTATTTATGTAATGATGAAACGGTTAAGAGAGCCCATACATTCGTGGGAGAATCTGTATACTTTTTCCTTCACTGCATTCGTATATATATATATATATACCAAACCCTTTCTTTCATAAGCGTCGTCATCATCATCATCACCCTATGTAACTTGATCAAATCATCATCATCGGAGGAGGAGGATGTCGTGATTTCAAGGTCGTATGTAGTGGGGATGCTGCTCGCTCATCCTTTATATAACTATATATATGTATGCACATATATTTGAAAGAAACATCTTTTTGTCTGTCTGTGACAAGATGAAGATCATTTTTTTTATTTTTTTTATTATTTCTCTCTCTCTCTCTTCCTCCTTCCTTCATCTTTTTGTCATCATGTATGTTTTGTTTTGTTTTGTTGAACCACCACCACGAATCCACGTCGGTTTTTTCTTGATTGTCTATGTGTACTTATTATGAGATGAATGAAATCAATAAATGGTGCGTGTTTGTAGATAGAAAGAAAGAAAGAGAGAAAGAATGAAAAGACGATGATACCAAAAAAAGAATGAACCAACCAACCAACCAACCAACCAACTAACTAACTAACTAACTTCTAAGTAGCCAAGTCACGCTATCATCATTGCCCATCATCATCATTATTATTATTATTATTATGGTGGCTCAAGGGACGCCGTCGCTTGCTTGTGTCATCATTTCTCTATTTATTTATTATTATATATTAATAGGAGTTGCACTTCGTCTTCATCTCACAACAGATGTGTTGTTGGTGTTGTCAAATGATGACGATGCTCCTGCTTCTGGTGTTCATGATGGTAGTATGCATCATTCATGGACTATCTATTTTGGTTAATGGGTGGGTCGGTGGGTTCGTTGGTTGATTCTCTCCGTCTAGGGACTCTTCATTCCATTCTTTTATTAATATACATACATACATAAATACAAATCTTCAACCTTTCCTCTGATTCTTTTCTTTTTTCTTTTTTTCCCTTCGTCTTCTTAGCCTCCTCCTCCCATTTTAATCAAAAAACTAATTTGAAAAGTTGAATGTATGTAATATATAATTCAAAAAATGAAAATCCGTACATTGTCCTCTATTTTTTTATTATTATTTTTTAGGGGCTGTGGTTATTGTTATGATTATGATTATGATTTTTATTTTCATAAATAGAAAGGGGTTGGTTTTTGGTGGAGAGAAGTGGTTGTGTGTGTGTGTGTGTTGCAAAGAGATTATTGATTAGAATGACTACACTTGTAGTCAAATTAACAGAGTATAAATAATGATTACGGACCCATACTTTTTTCTTGCTTCAATATATGCCATACATATAATAAATGAATTGGAGAGACACATTTTCTTTGGTGGTGGTGGTGGTGGTGGTGTTGATGGTGAAATAAGTATCCTTAAGGGAACAATTATATATTATATTATATTAAATGTAGACTCTAATTCCACTGAGAGCCAGAGAGAGAGAGAGAGATAGCTGATATGAGAGGAACGAAAGATACATGAAGAAGGCAGGAGTAGTGGCATCAACTACTCCTACCAACAACAACAAGGGATCCGTATACATATACATAGACATAAAAGCATCTTTGTATGTATGTTATAGTAATTCATCAATTGTGTTCGTTGTCGTTGACGTCACCACCGCTCTCACCTTTGCAACACACAATATGTATACATAAATATATTTTTGTGTAATGTCATCATCATTATGAATGTTTGTGTAACAAACGGCAAAGAATCTCTGTTCTTTGATGGGGTGTTTTGTTATTGTTGTTGTAGTTGTTGTTGTTGCTGCTGCTGCTGCCTTCTCATAACAACTTAATTCATATGTGTGCAGAGGGAAAAGACACTGAGAAGAGAGAAACGGAAGGAAGGAAGGAAGAATAAGAATCATTATTATCTGATGAGAAACAGAGAATCCCCCCCCCCTCCTCCCTCCATCTTATTGTCTTATGTACATATATGTATATTGAAAGATCAAAGGCATGCAGAGTAATACAAACTAAAGAGGAAGAAGAATTAACCTTTTGTCTAATGGGTGCTCTTAATCCTTTTTTGGGGGCCATTATCTGATTTCTACATACTTAAATACATATAAATGAAATGATCTATTATTTATATAAGAGTTTAACATGATCTGTTTATTTATATAAATAATGTAGGAATCGATAGTAATTTTTGAGATGGTTTCTATTAAAATATATATATATATATATATATATGTATTTGAAGGATCGTTATTGATATTTTTATTTCAAATAGTAATACTAATAATAACATTACAATGTTGGTAGAAAAAGAAGAAAAAGAAATCCCCCAAAAACGGTTAGACATCCTTTTCTCCTATATGTATAAATATATATATATATATAACATAACTCTAGAGTAAAGCAAATTAATTATTTTTATTTTTACTATGTACATATAATATATTTGCTTGTAATTTAATGTAAAAAAATAAAAATAAAAATAATGGCATTTGCTATAATATACATATATTCATAGTACATGACAGGAGAGAGAGGGGCTGGTTTTTGAAGTTTGAATTAAAATCACGTTTGCAAACAACCTCTCACTTCATCTGCTCAAAAATTCGTTTTGAAAAAAATAAAAAAAATCACGTAAAAAAATATACTATTGATTTTTTTTTTCTATATATGGTGTATTATAAGACATATTTTGACATCCTCTATTTCTTGATTGCTTTTAATGTCTCTCTCTCTCTCTCTTCAGTCACTCTCTCCATTATGGTTAATATTGATATAAAGTCCCTCATTCGAAACGGTTTCACTGTATTATATATATATATATAGTTTATGGAAGTAACTTAATATACTATATTGAGTAAGTGATGGATGATGGATTTCAAATCATAATGGTTCATTGATAATTTGATAGCTTTTGAGGCATCAGTGGTGTGACTACCATTATTAATATATACGATCGTTTTATACATACATATATAAAATGTACTCTCACCATAAGTATCATGAGTAGAAGTTTAACTTGAACTGAAAATACTGCCTTGGAGGAGGAGGAGGTACAGTGTCAATTGTGCATCAAATCAAATGATGTCTCGTCATCCGAGATATTGCTCAGATGATGATGATGACGATGATTGTAGTGTTAATCCATGTATGTAGGCAGAAAGGGTGCAAATAATAGTAATAATTATAGCTCTCCTGATTTGTTTTAATCCTTGATTGACGTCCACCACTTGAACACATTTGTACTTGGAACATTTGTTTGTTACAATTTTTGGGATATTGGGTGTGTGAAGGGGGGGGGGGATGTGGAATAATGGGAGATTAAGCCATTGTTTAAGTGAATGCGCTTTTCGTTTGAGAGAATTCTCTGCTTACATACTAATCAAGAGATTATTACAATTGCTCTAAAAAAAAAAAAAAAGTTTCATGTTGTGAGGATTTTGTTTCACTTCTTTTTTTTTTTTTTTTTTTTTTTTGGACTCCTTTATATACATACTTACATACATGTAGTAACTGTAGCAATCCTTTTTGGCTTCATTTTATACTTTTTTACATAACATACATATACATATATGTATATGTATGTTATGTAAAGATCCCCCCCCTCTTCAAAAATACCAAAAGGTATTTAGGTCATGTCCCTTCCTCCCTCATTATAATTAAACCCCACCACGCACGCACGTGTGTAAGTGATTAATCGATAATGATTTCTTATCTTTGGGGTGATTTTTTATTAAGAAGAAGATTTCCTTAATAGCCTCGTCATTTTTTAAGAGGATGTTCCAGATGAATGGTGGAATGCTCTATCTTTAAAATAGGTAGATTCTTCCCCCCTTGTTCCTTATTGGATTAACATTTTTACAAATACCTCATGAAATATTTATATTTCCTTGCATGTTTCTTTCTATGTATAATTCTACACTCAGAGGTAGATAGGTAAAATACTCCTCTCTTGCGACAATAAACGTGTTTCCATCATCATCATCGTCTTCTTCGTCTCCTTCAAGTATGTTACATTTTATGGATGAATGTCCCTTCATCCATTTGAGAGTTTTATTAGCTGTGAGAAGATGTTAAAATCTTTTTGTTATTTTTATGATTATATGTAATTGTACTTTAAAATTTTATCAGATTCCTCATCATCTCTGAAGAAGAATAGTATTTATAGTAGATGGTGTATTGAGTTTGAAGAACTCTTCACTTGTATGTACGTACGTATGACGACTACATTTTCTCTTTTGAGAAATGAGGCATGATTTGTAATTTGTGTAATTCTGTGTGTTACTTTGACCTTTTTTTTTTTTTTTTTTTTTTTTTTGAACACATCAATTCTCTTCTCATTATTTGATGATCAATATCTTCTCCATGCTTCGACTCACTCCAAAATGTATACATACACATACGCTCCTAAGTCGGTAGAGAGAGAGAGGGTATTTTGTAAGTCATACTTCCGGGATTAACTCCTCCCTATCTCTATCTACCTACCTTGATACATATATGTACATTGCAGAAAGTTTATATTTTTTTATTCTTTATTTATTATTTAAGGGATGCATATATATTGACATTTTCACATCATGTTCTTGTCGTCGTCTATGCACTTATATGTATACATATATGTATAATAAAAAACTCTCTGTCCCTTTTCCTCCCCCCAACAGAAAAACTAAATAATACATATAAAAACATGATGATAGTAATAATATGTAAAATAAGGTCACGAGAAATTCAATACGTTTTGAATCAATTTGTATATGTATATTTTTATTATATTGTTATTTGTAAGGTTTTCCATTTTTTCCCAGGGACTTGTCTACTTTTTCTCCATGTACCCCCTTATTTATAATCGTATACATACATACATACACACATTATAATACACCTTTTATAATAATACGAATAATGCATGCATGCGTATTTTGTACACATATACCTTTGTGGAAGGGCATAGAAATGCAGTTATAAATACCGAGGGAAAAAAAAATCATGTTTCTGACTCAAAGACTTTTCTGAATGTGCAGGAGTCATAAATATAAATAATATGTATGTATTGGTGCATCCAGTTTATGTAATAATGGTTCTGATTTTTTTTTTTTTTTTCCTTCTTTTTCTGTCCTTTCACTCCTCTCAGATTCCCTAAAAGTAAATACCATAAATTTACTCTTACTTCCCATAATACATCGATGAGTAAGAAAGTTATTTGGAGCAGAAGCAGCAGCTGATTGAGACTGCATATATATATATATATATATATATATATATATATATATATATATATATATATATATATATATATATATGAACATACTAACTTTACCTTTGAGAGATGTGATTTTTTTTTCCCGCTCTTTTTTTTATTTTTATAGACTCTGTATCGAATGTGGTTATTGTATGTACTCTGCATTGTTGTTATTGTAACAGAGAGTGGATAGTATGATGTAGTGATCTATATAATATATATATATATGTATGTATGTAAGTTGCTTTTGAGGTCTCCCTTCTATAATATATATATATATATATATACATATAAAATATCGTCGATTTAATATGGTGATTCAAAATATCAATTGTAAAAAAAATAAAAATTTGTTAAGGCTTTGATATGCAAGAGATTCGTTATGATTCCTTTTGTTATACATTTGATTTTTTTTTTTTTTTTTTTTTGAAATAGTATCATTTATAATAATAATAATAATCGTGGGACAGGCTGTTGTTTCGTTGATCATCTATCTATCCATCCATCTCTTCTTCTTCTTGTTCAAGTGAGGAAGAGATTAATTCTTGGGGCTATGGATGATTCCTCCTCCTCTAATCCTTTTTACATATCTCCTTAAATGAAAAGAAAGCATAAGGGGCTCTCTCTCTCTCTCTCCAACTATTTATGACTCATAAAAAAAGTATTATAGCCAAGTATTTATTAATTTGTTTGTTTGTTTGTTTGTTATTCATTCGTTTGCTCAAGGTATAATGCTTTAAGTACATGTGTAAGGAGGAGGAGGAGGGGGGGGGGGTTAGAAAGAGTGTTGTAAAACTTTCGTCTTTTTTTTTTTAAGAAAAGGGAAAATTAATGGTTTTCTGGTATTTATTTGATTTTCACTTTACTTTTTTTTTTTTTGTCACTCACTACTAGCACCTCTCAGTGGGTGTTTATTTGTTGTTTGCTTCTTTCTCATGTGAGGAGAGGAGTCTTTTTCTCCTTGAAGCATTTACAGTCCATGGAGTTATTCATTCATATTGTTCAGGACGTGTTTTGAAGTGTCTATCTTCCTCAATGACCCTAGAACAATAATGTCCTTCTGGAATGCTGTTTGTATTATTATTATTATTATTTTATTTTTTGTAAAGTCTATGGATTTTTGAAACCATTAAAGATGGTTCATCATCATAAACACAACCAACCGTTTGCTCACTTACTCTCTCTCTCTCTCTCTCCCTCTAACGTAATTTGATTATCTTCTTTTTTTTTTTTTCTTCATTTATAATGTGTATTGGACCTTTGAGAAGAGTCCCTAATGAGGTCTATTTAAATCAAAAGAGATAATTCATCAAGTCATGTACATACTGTAGATATAATAAATGAATGTTTTTGGACAAGTCAACGGACCATTTTAACTTCTTTTTTTTTTTTTTGTGTGTGTGTGTGTGTCACAATGAGAATATGTATGCATGTTCATCCATCCTGGCTTGGGAGGATGATTCAACAAAGAGAAATAAGAACAAGAAAAACTCTAGAAGATTGAAATGACATTAAAAATTGACACGTATTGGAGAATTCCGCCTACTTTTTCCCAGCTGCTCTTCAAAAAAAAAAAAAAGAAGAAGAAAAACCTATGAAAAGAAGTAGTAGAAAAGGATTGGATTATTATTATTATTATTATTATGGGAAAAGTGTTTCATGATTTGAAAAAAAAAAAAAAAAAAAATCTTGATCATGATTAAAAATTTCTCACACCTTCAAAATTAAATTGAACGATTGAATCCCTGATTAATCACACACAAAAGTAATTGTTCTTCCCCAGCACTACTACCCTATATTTTTATTAATTGATAAGAGACCGGGG
Source organism: Lepeophtheirus nordmannii (assembly GCA_963680855.1). Classification (NCBI taxonomy): domain Eukaryota; kingdom Metazoa; phylum Arthropoda; class Copepoda; order Siphonostomatoida; family Caligidae; genus Lepeophtheirus; species Lepeophtheirus nordmannii. Next base: position 32,183,220 of record OY804522.1, on the reverse strand, counting down.
TGAGAATTTGAAAATTTATTTAACCGAAAAAAATAAATGCATTCTTTAGAAAAAGAAGGGAAAAAAAAAAGACAAAAGAGAGAAGAACTATGGGGAAATTTTGTGAACTGAGAGAGAGAAAGAGAGAGAAATTGAAAAATGCTTCCCATTTATGTGTAGAAAATTTATGTGATCTATTTTTGAGCGTACATTATAAGAATTATGCTATGTATGGATAACCATCTTTTTATGTAGTGCAATTTATTGCACAACCTCCATATGCATTGCCCCCTCTAAAACAGTATTGTATGTACATCGTTATGAGTTGTGCTCTCTCTCATAAATTCAAACCACCTTTGTAAGGACTCTTTAAGCAAAACGACAATGTCTCTAAATTAAAGAGGCAATCAATATTTGTATTATATTATACATATAATTTTGTTAGTTTTGTTAGAATATAACAAAGTACATTCATTCATACTCTAAATAATTAATTCAATTCTGTCTCTTAAACACGAGGATGTCTGTCTCTTAATGAGTTGATATCATGCAACGTTAATTGTTTTCATCTGTTTAATCAATAGTAGGTTTGTTATTATTATTTTAAAAATAAGAATGCGTTGTGGTTGTTCCATCGATTTGCCCTGCCTGCCTCTGTTATAAGAAAAAATATATATATAAAGTTGTGATTCGTTACAGAGAAGAAGGAAGGCTCTTTTGTTGACCTCTCTTTCTCTCTTCTTTAAGGGTTGTTAAGGGGAAATTAATTGTGGCCCCTACTTTTCTCACCCCTTTCCTTCATAGTACATACATAATTATAATTACCTTTGTTAGTGGTTGGAGTGACATGATTAATTTTATAATGATTTATATATGTACAGTTATATATATATATATGTATAACACATAATGACCCAAGTACATACGTAAAAGGAGGAGGAGGAGGAGACTTCAAAATGTAACGGTCATGCTGATGTGTAATAAAATGAATAATATGCCCTCATATAATTATCATCAACATCCCAGGTTTTATGGCTAATCAATGCATTGTTCTCATTATAAGTAGATAATAAATATTATTTAAAACAAGGAGAGAGAGAGAGAGGGAGTCAAGGACAAAATATCTTTGAGTGTGAGAAATAGTTTCTATGAATGGGGTTGACAGTCCTCAACCCTTAAGGACTGACAACCTATTAAGAAAAACTTATCTTTTTTTTTTTTTTTTGTGAATAATTAAGTAACTGACCTAAAAAGAAAAGAAAAGGAAAGGAAAAAAAACACTCTTTGTGTAATGATAAGAAGCCGAAGGAGAGGATTCTCTCTATCTTTCCTTAGATGAAAGATGCGGTTATTCTATATAAATGAAGAGGTTTTATTGCAGGAGCCCCATATATATAGAGTCATATGTGTGTACATGATAATCATCTCACAACCTCATAAAAAATACAGGAGTCTTAATTAAATTATTATTACTATTATTAGTTTTTTTTGTTTTTTGTTTTTTAAGAGAGGCAAACAAGATGTGGTACAAAAAAAGTTGATGGGATTGGAGAGTGGAAAACGGTTGATGAATATTGAATGTGTATACATATATATATATATAGGTGAATCGTTCCTATGACATGTCACCCCCATAGAGAATCAAATATTCATACTTTATTATTGTCCTTCTTTTTACTCTGATCATTTTTTTTTTTTTTTTACATTTTGAATGGTGTATGTATGTAGAAAAATGTTTGATCTGTTGTTTGACTAGACAATGATGCTTTGTGTGGATGCTATGTGTATACATACATACAACTGACCTTGAAGTGTCGATGCAAATGATGTTTAATTGTGTTTGGGTGTTGTACAATCGTGAAACATATATAAGAATGTGGTGTTGGCACTCCTTCAATCGTTTTATGAATGGAGAAATGATAAAATGATGGTTTGAGTTTTATATTGGTTTTTGCAAGGTCAACTTTGATTTTTTTTTATTTATTCTTTTGTATGTTTGTGCATATTAAGACCATATTGGTGAGTCGATTCAATTTGCTGGTTTTAGGCAGTTTTATCATTTATCATTGAGGATATTTAATTTTTTTCCTTAAAAAAAACAAAAAAAAAACAAGATACAATTTTGTATCAATGGAAACGAAATTAATAATTTTTTATCTACAAAAAGGAAACGAGGTTTAAAGTGATCTTATCAATTAACCATTGTAATATCGAAACATTTCTGAAAGTTATTTTCGCTTTTAGTTACTATCTTTGTCCCTCAGAATCACTTTTAACTCTTGTTTATTTAAAAAAAAAAAACTTGCATAAAGTTATTTCTTTCCCCACACAACGGTACGGGCATCAATAAAATAAAACTGAGTCCACAATTAGATATTTAAAAATTATAGGATGGTTATGAGAAAAATTATACAGGGATCTAAATGGGGTTTTTCTGTTTACTAGTCATTGGCTATCGGATACCGACCTCAAAAATCCATATCGGTCGACCATTAGTGTACTCTAAAATGTTTTCTTTAGATGAGAAAAAGTGTTCAAGATTCAAAAGTAATGAAGAGCAATATTTCTTAGTAAGGAGTAGTGTAGCCACTATCGTTTTAATGACAATGAAGTACATAAATACCTACAAGGAGTGTTTCCTCTCCCGTGTAGTAAAGAATGAGTTAGTTTTTTCATTCAAGTGATCTAAACAAGGAAACTTGCTTGCATACGACAAAGCTATAACGGTATATACCTATATGCATGTATGCATATAGGTATATGTACATCGCACATAAATACATATATTAAAACACTTGTACACACTCTCAACATATCCTTGTCTTTAAAAGTAGGACGGACGTGTACTGTTGGTGGTCTTTCTCATCATTAAATATAGATTCCGTAATTGAAGAAGAAGACGAAGACAAAAAGGAAGAAAGGATTTGTCACTGTCTTCTATTCACTCTCTCACTTCCAAGACTCTCATTTCTTCTCCACCCTTTTCCTTGCATTGTTTTTAATCATTCTCATTCAAGTGTACAACCATAATATATCTGAAGTTGCTTGCCTTTTTGCCTTTTCGCTTTGTTTTTGTACAACAAAAAAGTACATAAATTATTGAGACACAAATTTAGTGGCGAAGATGAACAACACCCCTCTCTCACTCTCTAACCATTATTATGTATTGTGTGATAGACAAATCCTTCGTGAGGAGGAAAAGACGAAATAGTAACAGTAACAACCCCTTTTTATTTTGTGAGCCCATTATAAATCTTCATGTCTCCAACAACGATTCATGCAACCCTTTATTTCCTCTCACTACCAATTTATACGTAATTACGTGATATATAATATATATATACTCACTCGCCAACACCACAAATGTGTGACTTTAATAGTCTTAATTCAACAGGATCTCTCTTTCTCTCTCTCTCTCATATTAAAGGTGCATTTTGTAAGAGGTAAAATGTATCCTCCTAATAGCCGAGTGAAAGTAGGATATGAAGAACAACAAACGAGTTTTCTCACCATAGAGCCAATCCTTTCGAGGTCAATTTACCATATTATACTCCGTGCTCACTCACTCCCCCCCCCCCATATCTATGTACATACTTATATTAAAGGAGAAAACGCCGTTACTATGTATTATACGTATTTATTGTGCTACATTTCTCTCAGCATATACGTTTATATATATATATATATATGCATGCACAAACGTCATTCTGACGTCGTATACACATACAAAAGGGATTCGAAAGGTTCATTCCGAGAAAACAATGGTTGTTGTTGGTGGTGGTGCTACTGGGTACCTTTCGAATTTTTGCGCTCCTCCTGAATATTGTACATGTGTATAAAAGGGGTGTACATAATATCTCCCTTTTGTAATCATATCCTTTAAAAAGCGAAAATGCCGGGAATATATGTATATATATATATTAGTACATAATATGTATTATAATAATTGAATAATTATTCAGGTGACTGAGTCTGTCTTTCTTTTTCTTTATCCTTCTCTACCTTTTAAATGCACATAAATTATTTTAATACTACACTAAATATGTTGGATATGCTAATATCCAACATATGTACATATACATATAATAAATATATAATATTAGAGCTCTCTGCTATATAAGATGCAGTATTAGAGCTCTTATATATATGTCTGTATACATATCATGTATGTACATACATTGTTCATCCTTCACACATTATCCCATTTGCCAAAATGATATGACCTACTAAGAAAGAGAAGGAATAGCAGCTGGACTACATTATTATTATTATTAGGTAGTTATTCTACCTATCCACCACTCTATGGTTGTCCTGTGTGCAGTGGTTGGTTCCTTATTCAATATAATATGTACATAAAGAAGAAGAATAAATCCGTTTTATCTAAGGACTACTTGTTGAACCTTTCCATCTTTCATTCTTTCTTTATTTTTTCTGCAAACAGAAAACTATAATATGTACATACATATATGTACAATTTTAATCTGTTGCTCTTTTTTCTACATTTTTTTTCTAGATTTTTTTTTCAAGGTTGAAAAATATGTGTATCCTTGTACATATACATATATCATGTAGTCGTAGTAGATAGGTAGAGAGAGAGAGAGAGAGAGAGATAAATGTACCCATGCTCAAAGTAGAAAAATCATTTCTCATGATGATTGTACTTATTGTGTTCGTGAAGAGTACCTAATTCATGTGTCATTATCGATTAGTTATAGGCTTCTTCGTCTACTACTCCTCACTTGCTGTCCCTTGAGGCGGGGTTCAGTGAAAAAAGAACAACCAATTCAGGATTCCAAGAAGTGTGTATACTACATACGTGTAGTGCGATTATCTAATCATAACAGTAGTATTAACGATAATATTATGTTTGTACTCAGAGTAGTGGGCTCCTTTAATGCTTTCTCTTATATGTATATATATATATACAGTCAAATCCGGATAAGTGCTAAATCCTATACTAAATTTATACTATTATTACAAGTTGTAATAGTTGGTGGTGGAGTCTTTAATATGATTCGTGCAATATGTACATATACTAATGGGCTTGATCATTCCAATGTTGATGAGATGGAAATAATACTAATAATAATAAGGATTTAGGTCATCTTTTTAAGCAAACAATAACTAACAGATGAAATAAATATCCTTGGAATTAATAGCAACTGGTTTTTAGCTCATTCATTCATTCACCATAAATACATATATGTAGATAGATACTTTTGAGTGCTCTAAAAATGGGATATTCTACACATGCATCTCAGATTTTCTGTTGGAATCCAGGAGTTTGACATTACCTTGAGGAATCATATTAATGTGTATGTAGGTACATGCATCTGTTGGAGACAATGCATTATGTAGGGAAACTTTATGCTATACATATGTATGTACGTATTAGAACCTCATAAATAATGAGGCTGGATTAATAACGATTTAATTAATATTTAATCTTTAGTCTTCATTGTACCTTATATATATATATATATATATTCAACAATGTAAAGAGGATCGTGAGAAGATGATGAGAATGAGAGGAGATGTGCGCATATTCATATTTTTATAAGTACGTATATACGTTTATAGAGAGATGCTTTTGTTTTGTTTTCTGACGTACGTATTATTTGTCAAGGAGTGTTTGATTTAAGAGAACGGCATATTTTATACATACATATATTTATATAATAACTTTTTTTTAAAGAGTCGTCGTCTCTTTGCTGCTGCTGCTGCTGCTGCTGCTACTACTACATACATCATAGAAATATCCTCGTATTCTTCATTGTTTCTCATTTCTCCATCGTAAATCATCACACGACGACTCTCTTTCATTTTTTTCCTTTTTAAAGTACCCTCTAATTATATTTTCCATGGATTACCTTTATGACCTCGGGAATCATTGTAAACAAACGGCATCGTTTATATGTACATTCATAATGCAAAAACAAATATATGTACCTACATATGTTATATGTTCCTTCTCATGTATTCCAAAGTGGTCAGTCTGTTTGAGAGAGAGAATTATTATTTTCCTACAAATCCCTTGAGAGATAGAGAGAGAGAGAGACGGACGTTCCCCCTCGCATCATCCTCATCCTCGTCGTGACTTCATTTTTCAGACACTCCACTTCCGTTCTAAGGAGAAGGGAGTCAGTCGTCTTCTTAATGGATATCCCATGTTTTTTTGGGAAGATGACCTGACCGCAACTACTAATGCTGTGTTTTGAGCTCCTTTTCCCTTTCCCATTTTCTTTCCACGGAAGAAAGTATCTCTTGTTGTTGTTGTTATTGTTGTTGCCCTATTCATTTGTATAGCATATTAAACATATATGTATGTATGTATGCATGTATGTATCTTACCACGACCACCAGTACTTATGTACTTCATTTCTGTTGAATTCTCAAGCCACAATTTCCTTAGACTTTAATTATCATTCAAAAGTTATTACACTTTTATTTTATTTTTTTGCAACGGACAAGTTTTGATCCTTGGATAGAAGGAAAAAAACTTCTCTTTAGTTATTATTGAGTTACATACGTGGGAAAGTGAAATTAAATTATAAATCTTTTTAAAAAATATTTCATTTGGATTGGAGATTTTGGGGTTTTTTTCTTTACTTCATGTACCTATGTATTATAACCCTATGATACAACCAATTATACGCACCCTTCATTTTCTTTTTGTTTTTTATTTTTAATTACAAGGAATTCTTTCATTACAAATCTCTTCATTTCTTTTTTCTTGTACTTAATATGTAATTGAAGATTTTGGTTTTTCTTGTATGTATACTATTATATTAACCCTTTGCTAATTTATACCATTTATTTTTTTAGGTAAGGAATGTGACTGGCTCACATCATGATTTGTGTGTGGGTTTTGTTACTGTTTTCTTTTGTAAAATAGATACAATGTTCATACATAGTACATCCAAATGGAGAACAACATATATATATAGGAATCAGTACGCCTCACTAATAATGATGACTAACGGATATGCAAAATCACCCTAACTAATTTGCCAAAAAATATAAAATAGGAGAAATATGATGTTTTTTGCAGATACATATTCATGTTATACATAATGTACATATATATTTAAGGGTAAGTTAGGAGGAATCTCCCTGTTTTCTCTCAGCATGAATTGAGGAATGTCCATAATTATGAACAACTTTTGCACAGGCTTCAGGGACAATAGTATGTACCTGAAGAGATGGAATTTCTTCTTCTACGAAGAAGAGTTCATTATTCCTTCATACTCTAGAGAAGGGGGTTTTTTATTATTATTATTATTTTTTTGTTTAAATGCTGATGAGATACAGTCATGGAGGTCTATTACAGAACTAGAACAAATACATAAATATAAACGGGTAAAGAAGAACGAAAAAAAGAAAAGAAAAGGCAACAACCCACTTTTATTACTTCTTATGACTGACCCTCAATTTGTCTGAAATTCTTAATTAAAGGTCGCTTGTAAATTTCTTCTTTTTCTTCTTGTTGTGAGCAATATATGTATGTATGTATGTAGTGGGTCTAGAGACACACGACGATGCCTTTTGTAACCATAAAACCCCTTCAAAACAATTAACTCCTTGTTGTTTTTACGTACATAGCATGTAATGACTGACCATGTTTCTGGTTTTTCTACCTACAAACATTTGTAGGTAGAATAGCAATTACATTACATTTCATTACGCTCCTTCCTATGTATGTAGTATGTATATACTCTACTATAAATGGAACAACAAACAACATGACAAATTTAACAGTAAGACTTTCTCATTAGTAAAAGTAATCATTCTCTTATATCTCCTCTTCTTCTCATAAAGAAAGAAAATATGTAACAAGACAAAATAAACGAACTTTTTACAAAAAAAAAAAAAAAAAGAGTTCAAATACATACATATAAATAGTTATTATGCCCTGTCCTTGACAAAGATCACGATTATTATTATTATTTTGTTATATATATATATATATAGTAGTAATAATAATAATAATAGTTTGATCATCATCTTTTCCCATCTCTCTCCCACTCCCAAGACATCCTTCCTTTTCTCATTTCCAGCTGTTCATTTGCCTTCTTCTTCTTCTTCTTTTTCTTCATTATCACCATCATCACCACATATGAATGAAGAAGGATTGAAAGAGTTCACTCATTATTAACATCATCTATGTATGTATGTATGTACATATATTCCATCTGCTTCTCCTCCGATCATTCCAGTGTACATATATATATATATATATATATATATATATATATGTACCTACTACCTCCTTTGAAGAAGTAGAAGAAGATAATATTATTATTATTATATATATTATGCAATAAGATGATGTCATTTGAGCATGAGTTATCACCAATCATCACCTCCTCATACCCCCATCACTCCTTCCAATACGATATATATATATATATATGTATATATGAATATTATAATCATCCATAAAAGATCGTTAACTCCTCGTAAAAATATCTATATATTGTATAGATATGAGATAGGTGCTTCAAGAGTATTAGAATAATAATAATAATAATAATGATATAATGTACTCATATATGCGTGATATCTTTTTATGAGAGAATAAATGGACAATATTTTATATACATCATCCACGTATTTTATATAATATAGTCTCACATATATACATATATATATATATATATATATATATATATAATACAAAAAAAAAACCCAAGTTTCTATAGAGGGATAAAAAAATGTATGTATGCATACATACAGTCAACCCACCTCGCTGTTACATCACATTACTTATCAATTTTGATTTTTTTTTTTTTTTTTTTGCGCTATGTGAATTCCTCAATGTATGAGATGTGGTGTGACATCCATCCATTGTTGTTACACCACCCTCTCTCTCCCTCTCTGATCACCATCTTACATAATGTGTAAATACATAAGAGCTTTATTCACATAGCCGAATAACAAAACGGTTCTTTCCTCCTTTATTTATATATTTATTTATTTATTTATTCATTGCCTGGTTACTTTATGTTCCTTTGATCTTAAACCGTCGTCAGTTTGCGCATCATCCATTCTAATTACCATTATGATGGCTGAGAGAAGAGAAGAGAGTCTTTGGTGTATGTAATATTTATGTTTGTATTTGAAGGTGGATTTAGGCACAACAGAGGTAGAGGTGGTACCCTGTTGTTCCTGTTGTTCTTGTTGTTGTTATTATCTTTGTCTTTTTAATTTACTATTGTTGAAACATATACACAATTTGTTGAGGCTTTTTTGCTTTTTGCTTTTTTTCTTTTCCTTTTCCACAAACCCCTTTCCTAATTAAAATGTATCTCTTGTTCTTCCTATGTATGTACATACATATATTTGTGCAGTTAGTCCATAGCCACATACATGTTTGTTGTTGAGTATGTCTAATGAAATTAAATTGTAACTAATTATTATAGACGAAGGAGGAGAGTGAAACATTTTCATTTGTTGTGTCTCATATATTACTATATTATATTATATTATTGTGGTGTGTCTATTGTGTTGTTTTTGTGCTCTCTTGTTTATAATATATATGTATACAACTATTTGATAACCCACACCCACTGTGAGTGAGTTATTCCTGGTTGCTATATATATATATATATATATATAATGTATCTATCTCTATAATAGTGATGTTGTTGTCATTGTTGAGAAGTGGTAGTCTAATGAAGAAGTTAATATAATATTTTCTCTTTTCTGTTTTTTTTTTTTGCTATGGGATTTGTGTGGGTTATAATAAATCTTGTGTGATCATTGTTCTTCTTTTGAGTGAATTATAGAGCGAAAAATATGATTATGAATGAATGGTTATTTCCCTTGGTTTTATGCTTGTATATATATATATATGTATGTATACATATAATTACTCCATCTGGCCCAAAATACATTTATACAATAGCATATCTAGTCATATATATACATCATACATGTATGAATGTATTTTTTAAGAGAGCGTCTGCCATGTTGGTTCTTCTTACTCAATTGTTTTTTGTTGGTTTAAGATCTTTAAAAATAGATAATATGTACTTCTTTTTTTTCTCTTTATTTTGAAATGGTCTTATTTTTTCTATTATTCTTTTTGTCCTTATGCTCTACAATCATGTTTCTAGCCACGTACCTTCATGGTGAAGCACTCTTCAAGGTCCATGCCATATTATTATGTATGTGGATAGTTACATAATACTTATTTATTAATAAGTTATTGATTATTTTTAATAACTTTTCAAAGAAGGGACTTTTTGGGTGTGTGCTTTAGTTTTATGTACATAAATCTCTTGCCTTAGTTTTTCCATTCTTTGTATTTGTGTCTGACTAGACCACCCTGACTGCTGCTAAGATGTTGTTGTTGTTGTTGCTGCTACATTAACATCTGCAAAAGAGATTTTTTTTTTTCGTAAAAAAAAAGAAGATTTTTAATACGAAATTTATTACTACATACATACTGCTTTTGTGAACTGTTGTTGTTTTTTCTTTCTCTTTCCACTGCCTTCTTTTTTGTAATCTCTCTCTCTCTTTCTTTCTTTATTTCTTTCTTATTAGCTCCTAATAATAATAACATCTTTCACATCCACAGCATTGTATGTAGTTACTTCTTCCCTTTTGAATGAATGGTTGAAAGAAATTCGATCATATTACATACATACATACGGGTACATTCATTTATTTTTTATTATTTTTTGCAAAGAGGGACCAAGAAAAAGTAATAACATGCTTCACAAGTAAAACGTATAAATTAATTGTCCCTTGTGCTTTACAAAGTTATGAATTTACACGTGTCGATCGTCGGGCTGTCTTTTTTTTATGTTATGTTATTTTATTTTGGTGTAGTTTTATGTTAATTAGCAGGTGAGAAGAGTGATGCTGCTTCCTTCCTCCTCCTTTCTCTCCTTTTCTTTTTTTAATTATGATAAATGGACAATAAAGGGTGATTCATATCAACCACCTCCACTACCAACAACAACAACAACAACAACCATCATCCAACGAACCCGTCGTCAAACCCACATATGCACATACATACATACATATATGTTAAAGTTTTGTGAGTTTAATTGCAAGGCAATTTATTCACGCTTGTCACAAAAGTTGAAATTACTCTTCTTTCTTCCTTTTTTTTATATTTCTGAAGGGTTCATCACTAAATAAAAATAATAATAAAACAACTCGTGCCATTGGTTTAATATGTAAATAAGAGATCCATATCAGGATCTCTCTCTTTATTATTTTTTATTTTTATTTTTTTTTACTCATCAGTCCCACTGCATGCTCCAGACATTCGTACAAACATATGTACATATGTATGTATATAAAATAATTTATATATATGTTATTTTTATATCCTCCTGAACGCCCATTTAATTATAGGAGTTGTGACTACGGAGGATAGTATAGGAAGGATTCCGGAAGTCTTCATCATCATCTGCTACTGAGGATGATGATGATGGGGGTTTGTGTGTTCCTTTGGCTCATAGGTATAAGTATATATATATATATATATATATATATATACAACAAAGGACGGACATCAGAGTACATCAAAAGTTGTAAAATAAATCCCTGAAATAGTCACCTTGAGGCAATGCCATCCTTTTAACCCATTCTTTTTTGAAGTATTGATCTGTACCCACTTATTATTATTATTATTATTATTATTCTTATTACTATGATGATGATGATCTATCATTGTTAGGACACTGAAGGGGCAAATATATATTTTGCAGAGAAGGAGGTTGCCTCTCTCAGCTGCTTTTTATTGCAAGGAACTGCCTTGCTATTAAAAATGAGGTTTTAACCTAGTTATTACATATATATATTATGTGTTGTTATCTTACACTACATGTATGTATGTATGTATGTATAGTATGAGTGGGGTGGACCAGGGATGTGATGTATTTGGTCTTATCAACCAACGGAATTTGCATATGTATATATATATATATATAACATATTTGGCGTTTGTCCAACTATTCCTTGATTTTGAGGCAGGACACACAAATAATAATAATAATAATAATAATGGTAGGGTTGATGTAAAAGGCAATTTAATGACTTAAATATTTGTGGCTGGCTTTTCTATGGAATAATACTTTTTATTATTTGTATTTGAGTTGTATTACATATAGTCTAATAATATCATCTACTATAGTCATAAGGATTAAGAGTCATTCATACAGACATATATATATATATATACATTTAATATGTATAATCTACTAGTACTGTATGAATGTATTTCTGTATAGACGAAGGATTTAGATGGGAGTTTGTGATAAACAGTTTTTTTTTTTTTTTTTTTTTCATTTTCCATATTATATACAGATATAGATAATTTTATTTTATTCTTCATTTTTTTGTTCTTATACGTTATATTGTTACGTAGTAGTTAAAAAAACATCATTTTTTACTTTTTGTATCATTATAAAAATGACCGTTTTTTATGTGACTGTTTTGATTCTATGTACATACAAACATATCCATGTCAAAACCACTCTTTGTTATGGTAATAATCCTACATAGCTACATTGCATGAATATTATAAGCGTAATGAATTACCTTTTGTCTTAGGCGTTCGCTCTTATACATATAGTATACAATCAAAAGCCTCATAACTTCCTTAATTGCCTTGTCTTGGTATGCTACAAAAAAACAAAGCATGTAGGCACAAGAGTCTAGTTAGGAGAAGGAAGGAAGGAAGGAACTTAACGTAATGGGAGATGGAGGAAGAGCAGCTCCTCGTACTCACTTGGAGAGTTAAAGAGATCCCTTCTTAATGATAAGACCAACGATATAATTGTAGAAATACATATATATATATCTATATATAACTATAACTATATAATTGTATATAATCTACATCTTCCCTCTAAATTGAGTTAATGAGATAAACAAGTCGTGTGCGATGTTCCCTGAGTCATGCATGCTCCTTCTCTCCTTCCACCACCCTAATTTGTCTAACATATAATATGTATATATATATATATATATATATATATATATATATATATGTCACAATTTTTTAACGTAAATCGGAGATAAAAATATCGGATCAAAAAAAAAAATAAAAAATATTTTTATCTTTTTGTATAGAATTGTATATATATGTACATATATATAGCTTTTTTTTATTAATCATAATTATATCAAGGGAGGGAGGGGGGAGCAAAGGCGTAAAACGGGAGTTTTAAAGGAATAAATCTCTCACATGTTTGACTGACTGACTGATCAATCTGATTGATAATATTTAACCATATTCATATATATATATATATATATAAATATATATTTAATTTTATATATACATATATATATTTAGAGAGAGAGAGGATAGATCCCCCCCCCCTTTTTTTTTGCTCTCAATATATATTTATATATATATATATTTTCAGTTGATCACCCTTCAAATTTGAAGTCACAAACTTGTTTAAGTGAGTGTGTTCTGTGTCCCATATATGTAGAGAGTTGATTTCTTTTTCCTTTTTTTTTTTTTTTTTAGAAATTTTGTTTTGACAGGTCTCGAATTTCCCTGCAATTTTTCCTCATGTGAAAACCACCCTAATGAAAATAAAGATGTCATTTTATTTATTTCAAGATCTCTCTCTCTCTCTCTCTCTCTTAGTTGATGTGGAATTTATGGGGTCTGATGATAGCAAAAAAATGTATATATGAAGAAGAAGAAAAAAAACGATTGAATACGTAATTCATGGGAAAATTATCATTCCTTCCTCTTATTCTGCAAAGGAATTTATTGACCCGAAGGAAAGAAAAAAGTTTTCCTTCGTCTTGGGAGGGAGGGAGGGAAGACGATCTATGACTCCGTATCTATGTGTATAGACGACGTTTTTATGATATGTTAATATGCTCTTATTATTTTATTATAAATGTGTGTAGGACACATCTGTTAATGAATGTATGTACATGGCAGAGGTTGACTTATCAGTTAGCTTGAAATGCAGCAGCAGCAGCAGGTGCTCCTAAGGCCTCCTGCTCTTGATTTTAGAAAATCCTTGAAGAGTTGTCGTCATGACTCAGTTTTCGAGTATTTTAGATTACATTGTATGTATATGAGTATAATTTGTGTAGTTAAGGGAGAATATGTGTTCAACTAACTCTGATTTCCACATCAGTTTTGGTCTATATGAGTGACCACAACACTTTTAATACTAAAACTTGTGTACATAGACAACAAAAAAAAGAAGAAAATCGTTTTGGGCTTAGAATAGTACTTCCCCCCTGTGGGTGGAATTATCTCGTAGTTCGAGGTATATATATATATAAGATTGAAATTTTCTGTCTTATGCCTCATTAAGAAAAGAGGAAATACAGAAAATACATATCACCATTCTCTTGGGAGAGCGAATAACAAAAAGACGTAGAAATTCCTCCTCAGACATTTTCCTTCTTTAACAAAAAAAATATATAAAAAAACGACAATTCTCATGTAGTAGTAGTAGTAGTTGTTGTTGTTGTTGTTGACTTGTCATGTCTGCTGCTGTGGACAATATGACTTGTGGTTATATCTACTTACGGAATATTTTGTATGTATGTTTCTACGAGGATAGAAAAATGATTTTTTTCTTTCTCTCTTTAGATTTGGTCGTGTAGCTATGGTTGGTTTTGTATCCATCCTTTCTATTTATCAAGGCGGCAATTGAGGGAAAATTCTGCAGATGTATACTTTTTGCAAAAAAAAATGGCATGTGTTCTATTAAAAAAAAAAAAAAAAATATTTCATATTTTATAACTATTTGTATTATTAGATCATTTCAAAACATTTTAATCATTTATTGTCAATTCAAGTAGAAGTACAAAGATCCCTATTTGTAGGGTACTACTACATGTAATTAATAATACTTATAAAAAAGTACAACCATACAATCATACATAAATGGTTGTATGTATGTACATTGAATTGAAAACCAATTAATCAAATCCTAGCTTCTTTTTAAACGTGATTTATACACGTTCATGCTACACATTGTGTCCTTACCCTTCAATAACTGCAAAAAGAATAGAGAGCCAAAAAAAACGATTTTTCAAAAAAAAAAAAAAAACGTTCGGAAATTTGTCCATATATTATTATATAGGTTTTTTTTGTATATTTCTATTTTGAAAAATTACTTAGCAAATATTTACAACTCTGTAAAAATCTTTCCATCCCTTATGCTATTCATCATTATTGTTGTTATTATTATTATTATTATTATATAGCAAATTATTTAATCCATTCCCTGGTCCTTTTGGTTCTCCTTGTTTCTACATACATATGTATATGTATACATTTATTAGATGTCATTTCTCACACTACATAAATAGTTATGTACGTACGTACTTGGTTATGAAAACTCATTTATCACGTAATCGGTGGTCTATTCGGATATGGATTTATGTGTGTGTGTGTATTTTGGGGGGAAATGATGCAGTTCAAAGTGTATGTACATACATATTATGTGGAAGATCCTTCCTTCCTTCCTGTTCTTGTTAGGGAATCGTTTGTCATGAATTGATTAGGTGTGTTAGAGACACGACTTATACATATGTACGTTCATTTGTAGCAATGATATTTTGGGGAATTTATATTATGTATATATATATATATATATGTATACACTTTTCTCCTTTTCTACCTAATTGAAATGATGGATTTCTTCATTGTAGGTCCTGTATCCAAATAAAGTAAAGAGAAACTCACACTGTTTGCATCTCATAAAAAAAGAAAGAAACAAAAATTTCGTATGAAGGTTTTTTTTTTTTTTACAAGTCGGTAAAAGTCAAAATATTTGATTCTCTTTCTACCTACCTTTTCCTTTCATTTTCCCGTTCATGGAATGAAAAGAAAGAGAGAGAGAGAGAGAGATGCCACCATCAGGGAAAAAACGAAAATGAACTACTCACTCTGTATCTTTTTAAAAAAAAAAAAAAACTTTGTTAAAAGATTTTTCTATTTTTTATTTAGAGGAGGAAAAAAAACGACTTTGAAGCCGACTGTATTGTTGTCATAGAGTTAGTTGTTTGAACAAGAGAGAAATATTCTTTTATTTTGTATTTTTTTTGCAGACTCTTACATACATAATAAATATATGGTACAGTTATAATATTATCCAACTATGAGGACGACACGTGTCCCGTTATGTAGTCTGTGTATGTATAAACATATTTCAACTCATTTGAATGAATACCATTGAGTTAGTCAATCATGAGGAAATATATTTATTTATTTATTTATTTATATAGATCCATACTGAGTTGACGAACGCAAAAGGGGTTGTTGACATTCAATAAACAACAAGAGTACAATGTCAGAGAGAGAGAGAGAGAACAATGTCTGGAATGAGGAGTTTCTGTCTTTGTGGAATTCATTCCAGTCCATTTGAGCCATAGAAATGATAGAGATAGAGAGAGAAACAATGGAGTGGACAAACGGCGAATTGTTTTTTTGTTTTTTTTTTCCATCCACATATGTATGCGTGTGGAGTGAGTCCTTATCACATTCTACTTGCAAAGGATGTTGTGCAAACTATGTATGTACATACTTCCTTCCAAGTCAATCCTTTTTTCTTCAAAAATTGAGTAAAAAAAAGAGGAATGATGACGCGACTGCTCCCTTAATGAGTGTGGAATCAGAGCAGCCTTGAAATGAACGGATGAGCTCCTCATGCGATGCACTTTTTAAGCCATGCTTCATTTGACCCATCATCATTTCTTTAGCTTTGTCAAAAGCTTAAAAAGAGACCAGAGTGATTTAACCATGTCAATCAAATTGACCAAAAGTCATGGGAGTTT
Source organism: Lepeophtheirus nordmannii (assembly GCA_963680855.1). NCBI lineage: Eukaryota > Metazoa > Arthropoda > Copepoda > Siphonostomatoida > Caligidae > Lepeophtheirus > Lepeophtheirus nordmannii. The sequence continues at coordinate 32,166,453 of OY804522.1, read as the reverse complement.
TAAAATCCTGTTTCCATCATTTCTCTGCTAATCGCTTTCATTTCCGTTGCCACATTCTCTCTCTCTCTCTTGTCTTTGAGTGAAGTCATAATGCATGAAATGCACGAAACATTATCAAATATACGATGTTGGTCTTTTAATTAATCAATTATATATATGTATATATATATATATATATATACATATATTTTGACAAAACTAATTACTAGGGAGACGGAGAAGTTTATTAAAAATGTATGAAGGAGGACGGACGGTCAGGCAACATCAAAACAAAACCATTCCCCCCCCCCCTCTATGGAATAACCAGCACGAGATCATCATTCTCTCCCCCCCCCCCCTCTCTCTCTTCATTATCGTCATCAGCATGATGAAAATGACTGATAAAAAAAATTGTTTGGTCATTCGTGGTGAATTTTTTTTTATTATTTGAAACCGACCAAGTTTTTTTTGTATCTTCTCTTCCTTTTTTAATAGTACATACAGTCATAAGTAGTTGAAAAAGGAACAAAAGAAATTCAATTTATTTATTTCTGTTTCTAAAGAAAAACAAAACAAAACAAAAAAAGGGGTCAGTAGACTTTTATTATTTATTTCTTTTTGGTTCAGTGAAGATGTACAAATATATATATATACATTTACATAAATAAATATATGGAAGGCTCAAAAAGTGTCACTTATGACATTAGTAACGATCACGAGCCAAAAAAAAAAAAAAAAAAAAAGGAAAGAAACCACTTTCTCCTCTCCAACATTGAATGTCGTAAAATCGAAACGAATTTTGATAAATACGTGATTACGTATATATATATATATATATATACATATATATATTATAGCACAAAGAATCATCGAAGGAAGGAGGCTACGCGCCATTCATTGCAAATGACACCCAAAAAAAAAAAAACTATTTATATTCATACGTAGAATTGTTGCAATCAATGACCGTTTGACACAAATCAATTTATAATTTTCATATCAATGTAACAATATATTCAAACAAGGGGGAATGGGGGGGGGGGGGGGAGATGTTCACTACCTACTAATACTAATACAGAGGAGTTGATGAAGAATAAGAGCTCAATAATTGTATGTATATTTTAGCTTAGTCAGAAGACAGCCTTTTCAGCTTCTTTTTATGTATGTGTATGTATTTAGTATATGTATAAAATCCTCTTCCTTCTTAATGACATCATTTATTTAATGAACCCTAAAAGGCGTCTCATTTCTCTTTCATTCTCAATGAATATCATTAAGGAAGATTTTTAATAATATGTGCCACCCCCACCCAGCGAACATTAGCCCTGGAGGCGACTGGATGATAAGTGATGCTTAATCGTATTATCTGTTCTTCCTCTTATTATTATGCATTCGAGAGAAGAGAGACGTTGAGAGAGTAAGGAGATGAAGGTAGGTAGGTAGGTGCATGCATCTCTCTCAAGGGAGGAGAGAAACTGCTTTTTCGTCTCGTTACAAATTAATATTGACTGACGACAAAAGTAGTAACTAATACTGCTACTCCTCCAACTAATTGATACCTTTTAAAAACAAAAGTCAAAGAAATTCAAAACGACCAATAAATCTCCATTTTCTCTTGTCTTTCCCTCCGTGCATAGTGTGTATGTATTTATGTAGTGGAGTCAAGTACATAATAACCCCATAAATTACTTGTAATTAAATACGTAGAGAAAACATGGCAACTCTCTTTCTACGCAGCGAGTTAAGAGTTAAAAACAGGTGTATATTTATGTATGTATGTATATATATATACGTACATATATAAGTATGTCTTTAAAACATGCTTATATATCTTACGGGGACAGTGTCAAAATAACATCATCTTATGTTTGTAGGTTTCTCTTTTTGAGAGAGAGAGAGAGAGGGGGGAGGTGGGTGGGTGGTGGAATGAACAAATAAGGCACGGGGCTAATAATGTTATAATATGTGTAATAATAACAACAATACAAAGTCACGTTGATGGACAAGGAGAGAGAGGGGGGGGGGGTGTCTGTCAATCATTTATTGTTACATACATACCCCTACTCATCTTTCTTCCCCCCCCCCCCCCCATCTCTCTTCTCCTCATACTCTACTTTCTTATTCTTTTTCATCATCTATTCAACAGATGCAGTTATGATTTGTTCCTTCCTTCCTTTCCTCTTTCTTAGTAAAAGTAATAATAATAATATGATTATTGTGTGATTAGCAGCTGCAAATCATATTTATTACAGGGACGAAGAGCAAAGAGATGAGAGAATATGGTTGCACTTATATATATATATATATATACATATACCTAATCCTAAATTGGCCCATTTCTTAGCAGATGCTGCCTTCATATTATGCACACATTGAGTGAGAAAGGATCTTTAATAATATTACTACATAACACACATACATACATATGTAATGTAGTCAGTCCTACGTCCCACGCCTATTGTAACAGTCCTGCGTGTGTGGCTTTAACCCGACCCTCTAGGGCTTTTAGTCCTACTTTCTTTTCTTTTCTTTATATATATATATTCATATTATATCTACCTAATATAGTCTAATATATGTAGTAATCAAGACACATTTCTTAACGAAAATAATCCTTAATGAGAATGAAATTCAAGAGGAGGAGGGAGGGAGGGGTTTGTACTATGTACCTACGCAGTAGGTACATAGTACATATAATGATATTATGATTACTTCATCATCATCATATGTATGTATGTATGTATTCCATGTGAAATCCTCATCATGCTCTTCTCTTTAGAACTATAAAGCAGCCCCTTCCTATGGCGGCGGAAGTCTATTCATACTACCCATCTACTTACTTACTTACTTACTTACTCATGATTGTTCCTGCTCTTATGCAGTTTGACTCCACAAAGTCTTCCACCTTCATCTTTTATCAAGGGAAATCCGTTCAATCAGTAGCACATAAAAAAATATTTTAATTACCTTGTTCATGTTCACACATTCCAATCGCGACTCCCGTTTCGTTTTCATTTTGTATCAGTTCTTTTTATAGTCATTGACACAAGGGTGAGTTGAATTCACATTTTTACTTGTTCTTTTGATTAATTATCCAAGTATGTAACTTATTATTATGACCACTTTGTAAGAGTCAGATTTTGATGAATGAAGAGGCACTTATGAATTAAGTGACACGTTCAATCTATACATATAGTAGTACGCTTTTATCTACATAATATATGTATATGTATGTACATTGGTATTATTACTATGAGTCCGTCCCGTTATGTGTATCAATAGATCTACAAGGAAGTGTGTAAGATATTTTTTTGGCTTTTGCAAATGGTTTTGCAAAAGTTTGTTCGTACATCACATCATTATGTATTTAAAATTGAATAAAAAAGATTATATATTTATGTACGTATAATGAAAATAGGAAGAGAAGAGGAGCGTCGCGTCGCGTATTTCCAACCGCACGCTCGTCCCTTTCATCTCCATTGCCTCCTCCTCTCATTCAGTCCGGAGTCATTGCTCCTGCAGATAAGGTGTGTGTGAGGATTTAATTTTATGTGTGCATATTTATCTACTACATAGTGTACATAGTTCCAAAGACGACGAGTGCCATTGTTTCTTGACATTCTTTTGACTTTTAAGACATGTGAAAAGGTCTTCTTCTTATTCTTTATCTAACTGGATAGTCACGTCAAATCACCCCCACCTTCACATCAATCAATCAACCATGTTTGCAACACAGTATAGCGTAACACCCACTAAAAGGCCCATCATGATGCGGTTTCCCGAAAGGGCCTCTGCATTATTGAGAGACGTTAAACGAAGGTCCTTACGGGTCAAACGCACCAAGAGTCTTGTCATTAATCCTCCAGACACGAAACGAAAGTCAGGTATGTCATTATTCTCTCTCGTGGGAAACCACAGGATACAGACTTAGACTTACTTACTTACTAACTACTATTACTCCTCTTATCAATGGAATTTCATTTATTTGTGGACTCTCTTGCACTTCTTCGACTCTTCTTGCCTTTTGAGATCTAATTACAGCTTTAAAAATAATAATAATAATAATAATATTCTAAATATTAAAAAAACTGTGCGAAAAGTTACATGATATATAATACCCCCCTCTCTCACACACACACTTTAATGAATACATACTAAAGGAAGTCTTCTTGTATCTCTCTCTTAGCGTGACTTTTTATTTTGTTTCATTACTTTGTTGTGTATACTTTGAAAGAAAATGATGACTTGTTAAAATAATGCAATTTTCCCCTCTCTTATAGAAGCTAGAAGGTAACACAGAACAGAACAGAAAATGATTTTGACAAAAAAAAAACAAAATAAAAGGCATTGAAGAAGGAAGGAAAGTCATGAAACAATGGAGCGTTAATTAATTTTTAAATAACTTTTTCTTTCCCTTTTTTTTATCCTTTTTGACAAAGAAAGTCAAAGACTAAATTGGGTCAAGACACAAAAAAATAAACTAAAATAAAAGGGGACCCTTTTTTTTTATTAATTTTTTGCTCTAAAGTTGCGTCTACCCACTTCCACAATATCATTCAATAGACATAGACATAGAAGTGATTGTTATGATGAGAAGAAGGTAGTCGAATCATCCTCATCATTTCCGCTCCTGAACATATATGTATGTTTAAATATCATATAAATGTTGTAACCCTTTTTCCATTAATGTGATTTTTCTCTCTGCTTAGAATAATGACTTGAGTTACACCGCAATTGAATATGTATGTATGTATGTATATGTCTCTACTAATTACATATGCATACGTATAATGGAACTCTGAAATATACATAATTGTACGTACAAATGTGTATAAATATATATGTATATGTATTCCCGCCATTTTTTTCTCAAAAGTATCTTTTGCAGCTGCCTGTGTGATTTAAAAAAATATATCTTGTATAAATATGCTGCTCCATATTATATGTATGGATCCCTTCCTTGCTTGCTGCATGTGGTTGATATAGTAGGTACATAGTGTGACAATCGAGATACAATAAAGCCGTATTGTCGAGAGGAGAAAAAGACCTCTTTTTTTTTTTTCGTTCTTTTTTTGACGGGGGTTCTACAACATTTTCTGTGAGAGTCGTACCTGAGTCGTCTCATGAAGAGAAACAAAGACGATGACGAGGACAAAAATGTCATTTTCTTTATTATTTCGACTCTAAATTGACTCCCTTCCAAAAAAACAAAAAAAACAACAATTGAAAGTGTTATCACATCTATTTTTGGACCATTGTCTTAAAATGGCATTTCTCCTCCTCATTAAGAGACCTCACACAGTATGTGCAGTATTACTCCATACTCCAAACGGTTCTTATAATAAAAATGATGGAACAGAGCCTAAGTTTCTTTTCTCCACTTTAAACTACATGGATCCATTCAAAAACCATTCAGATGTCATGGAATGTATGTATGTATTACTCATCAGAAGTAAAAGTTACGGATATTTCTGAGCACTTTTCCTAGACTCTCATTCAATTTTTTATTTATTTATTATTATTATTATTTCTGTAGTCCTTTGATGCATTTTAAATCCTTTACGCATTTATACAAATGAATTTATTTGAATAATTTATGATGCAAAAAATTTAAATTAATTTGTTGTTGTTGTTGTTGTTGTTGGAGTAGGATTCGTTATGGATTGATCTACTGTTTAATTTTATTATTAGGTTGTGTGTAACGAATCCTCACTGTGTTTGTTGTTTTATCTATTGGATGACGACATTATCATTTTTTATACTCTACAGAGGGGTAGCCCACGAGTCTGACTATCTTTTTTTATGTCTTCACACTAATCAAAAAAAAAAAAAAAAAAAAAATGTAACTCAATGTTGTTAGGTGTGTAAACATTGCAGATGATTTCTCCATTGTTACTTTTCTGGAGCAAAAAAAAAAAAAAAAAAACTTTTAATAAAACTCATAAAATGTAATGATCCAGTGAAATTATTACTTTTTTTTTTTTTTGCAATAATTTTTTTATTAATAAAAAAATATCTTTTTATATGTCATCTGCTAGTAAAGTTATATATGTACAAACGTAGAAATTACCCAGCTGGGAGAGTGGATGATGATGATGAGGGCTTATAGAAGACGTTCAATGATCATTGAGTTTTTTCTTTTTTGATGATATGAAATAAAAGTTGGGAAAATGTTGAATTTTTTCGAGTATTGTTCAATTCTTTTCTCGTTTTTTTGAAAAAAAAAATAAAAGAAGTATAGTATATATCTTTATTCTCATTCGTGTGTTTTTTTTTTTTTTTTTCGTTTTTTTTAGCATTGAAGACAATAGATAAAATTCCTAGGATTTTCTCCTGTCTTTTCATTTTTATTTTTTTTTGTATGCCATGAGAATTCCTCCTCCCTCTCCCTCATTCCTAATATCTTAATTATATATATTTTAAAAAAAATACATTTTATATTATTTTTATTATTAATAATAATAACATCATATAAAAAAATTATGAATGAATTAAAAATAAGAATACGCAGAGAGAGAGAGAGAGAGAACAATACGGCTTGAAGGCAAATGATGTTGTCAAAAAGTCACGTAGTATTTTCATATATATATATATATATATACGCATAGACAAAGCTCTCATTCGTACAAATTAAACAACAACAACAACAATAACACACAAAAATAAAAATAAAAACTCCCGTGGGGGTGATACTTGTGTGTTGTTTGCTGCCCCTGTTGGTTCCCCTCTGTGTGAGTTGTTTCTAAATTCATAAAAGGCACAATGAGAAGCTGATTGCTCTTTTAATTTTATTTTGTCTCTCTCTCTCTCTCTTGAAGAAGTCCTTCTGTGTTTTTGTATACATCCTCTGTATTTATTTGTTGTGTTTCTCCTCAATAGAAAAGAAAGAAAAAAAAACACTTTGAAAGTTGCCCACTCTTCAAATCTCCTTCTTATGTTGCCAATTATACATATATATATATGTATATGTATTTGTTTGAGTAATCACATGAAATAAATCTCTTTGCTCTAAATAGGTAAATAGGGACAAGTTACACAATGTGTAAAGAGCCCATTGTGTTCTGATCAGCAGATGATGACCATTCATTACTTTTTGCAGATGGAAAGGTCCTCTTCTCCTGCTTCCTTCCACTTACTTCTCTCTCTCTCTCTCTCTTTTACTAATGACACCTTAATTAACGGTCAAACAATATTCATTTATTTATTTATTTATTTATTATTCCTTTTACTTTGTTACAGATTCCTTTGTGAATAGTCAAGAATGGACACTCTCCCGCTCCGTTCCAGATATCCGCCTTGGCATCGTTGGCTCTCTCTCCTCGGGTAAATCCGCCCTTGTACATCGGTATCTCACAGGATCCTACATGCAAGAGGACTCACCAGAAGGTGGGAGATTCAAAAAAGAAATCGTTGTGGATGGTCAGAGTTATCTATTACTAATACGGGATGAGGGAGGACCGCCAGAGCTTCAGGTAAGAGGGGGATTTCATTTATATTTGGGCATTATTTCTGGTCAAATGAACTTGCCACTTGAATACTTACACAAAAGAAATCCAGGGACATATTTACATTTAAAAGATGATGATGAAACCTGATCGGATTATGGCTCAGCAGACGCGTGCGTGCGTGCGTCTTCTTAATTGTTCAAAAACATAATAATTATTTTATTTTTGTGTAGTTGAAGGGAACAGCCCCCATCTGTTTATGTTTCATACATACTCAGATATGAATATGTTTGCATGCTTTTCTCTCTCTCTCTCTCGAGTAATTGTAATTAATAGATTTTATCTTTATGGCGGCAGAGAAGTTGGAAGGAGTTGGAGTAGGATACAGCTGATTTAGAGACAAATAAATGTCTTTCAAGAAATAGTTAAAAAATCTTTTTATTTATACATTATATACTTATGTGTATCATGTTTTTTATTTCCATAGTTTACATCCTGGGTTGATGCAGTCATATTTGTATTCAGTTTGGAAAACGAAACGAGTTTCAACGCAATCTACAATTACTACGCAAAAATGTCTCAATTCAGGAATCTTCAAGAAATCCCGCTTATTCTCGTAGGAACGCAAGGTAATTAATTGTTTGTTTATTCATCATAGATTTTTGAAAGCCAGGTAGTAAGTAGTAGGGGTGAGAAAGAAAGAAAGAAAGAAAGAAAGAAAGAAAGAAAGAGAGGTTTTGTTGAGGAAAAAGAAGGATTTCTTTCTTCTAAGTAACTAACTAGTCGTTGTACCATCATGATTAGTAGGAAGAAAAAGGGCTTTCTATCGAGTAAGAGGGGGGAGTGTGGAGAACCTCTCTTCTTTATTGTCAAAAAGAAAGGCTCCTTTGAACGTGCGTTCCTGTGTGTGTATACATAAATTGAGATAGTTGAATGATGATACATTATTATTGTCAGTGGGTTGAGATGGTTTCCATTTTCTACATCCACCTCTCTTTCTTTATAGTATAAACAAAATATTAAGAATCTATACATGTGAATGAATTCTCTCTCTCTCATATCTTGTTTTACTTTACTTTACTTTACTTTTTCCTCCCTAATAACCCATTAAAGGAGATCCTTCGAGTAAGTGTGACAATCATCTTTTTTACTGTTCTCAACATTCTATATTCTAAGTAAGCAACAGCATGATTTTACTTTTTGAAGAGTCCAAAGAAGGAATCTTTCTACGTGTATTTTTTTTCCTCTTTCTTTAAATAGCATCCTAGTTCATATTTTTTTAATACAATTATTACATACATACCTTCTATTAGATTTGAAGGAGGAGAGGAACAGGGGTTCTTTGGACATAGTACCTTTAAGAATATATGTATACATATATTGTATATATGTAATATAAAAGTTTAATATCTTTAAAAAAAAAAAACCCGGCATGAAACGTAATAAAATTTATAATTTATTTTTATTTCTTCGTCTATCTAAGTTAACTTATGTAGTAGTAAGACTCCATCTGATTCTGGTGTATATAGTAAGTTAGCCTTGTTATGATACAGCCCCTCTGTTTTATAAATTATTATTATTTTTTTATTTCTTTTTGGATCCTCATCAAATCATTATTTATCGTTTTTTTCACCTCTCCATTTTTCTTTTTCTCCATTAGACGCAATATCTGAGAACCATCCACGAGTCATTGATGATTCAAGAGCACGGAAATTAGCATCAGATTTAAAGCGTTGCTCATACTATGAGACATGTGCCACCTACGGTTTAAACGTCGAACGTGTCTTTCAAGATGGTAAGAGCGTCGTCTTCAACTTGAATTTAAATACATATATTAATTCAAAACTTATTTTGTGTCTTTAATTGTATAGCTTGTCAGAAGCTTTGTCAAGCCAGAAATGGTGGCATTCACAACTCTCGCCCCACTACCCCAAATCACTTTAGACCCTATCCCGCCTACGTACCTTCTCCTCCCACTAACGGATACGTTCAACCTCCTTCTCCGAGTGGAGGACTTCATCACCAGCATCATCATTCCCCAAACTCGCATTTTGGTCTAAATTATCCTCCTCCTCCTCCTCCAACTCAGTCCTCACTCCATCATCATTCCTCTGTTTTATCACGAAATACTAACGGAATTGAGCATCACTCAGGTGGGGGATTACTGTCACAGCAGCTTCAACAACAACCCAGGTTCGTTCTCCCACCACCTCCACCTGGATCAAATAATACAGGGACAATGAATTCAAGTTCGAGCTCAGAAGTTGGGAAGTTTGTTGTTCCAACCGTAGGAGGAGGGAATAAGGAGAATAACGTGGGTGGGGAGAATAAAGAAAACAAGGAACTCCCTACTCCGAGCTCCACGCCCACGAGTTCTCGAAAAAATCGAAGGCGCTCCAATCTATTCACACCGAGTAAAAAATCGGAAAACAGCAATAATGGGGCTATGAACAACAGTAGTACTAACTCCTCTGGTTCTACTGGACAACAACAGGGTGGAATACAGCAGCAAATGGGCTCCGGAAGAAGTATTCCCATACGTCAAGGAATGCTCTACAAGAAATCAAATAAAAGCTTTAGTAAGGATTGGAAAAAGAAATATGTGACCCTCTGTGATGATGGTCGCATGACCTACCATCCGAGTCTACATGTAAGTCCTTTTTACTCAACTTACTTCATTCTGGAAATTATATATTAACCTATTTTCTTCTTTTTTCAAGGATTACATGGATAATGTTCATGGAAAGGAAATTTCTCTCCAGTATGTAACCGTCAAGGTCCCAGGTCAAAAACCTAGAGGGTCTAGAACGATACCTCAGACCAATCCTAATTTAGATGGTAATCATTTAAAGTTGACGGGACTGCCCTCTGGAGTTGGATCCTCATCCAGCTCTTCAAAGCACGAAAAAGTCATGCTTACTGGCTACGAAATCCTAAGAGAGCCTTCTGGTGGCGAAGAAAATGAAGCCAATGCCCTCGAAAAAAGCTCCTCCTCCTCTGAGACTCCCAATGTGAAAAAGAGGCATCGAAGAATTAGAAGCAACGGGATAAAGGCCAGTGACGCTAACGAAGGTAAGGAGACTCTTTGTTGCAGTCAGGAAATGAATCATTATCCCTAATGTATTTTTTTTCCCTCTTATAGAAAGTGATATTTTTGAGTTCCATATTGTAAGCTTGGACAATAAACAATGGCATTTCGAAGCCAGTAGTTGTGAAGAACGGGATGTATGGGTTTCCGCAATCGAACAGCAAATCCTCAATTCATTGCAAGGGATTGAAAGTTCCAAGAGCAGCAAAAACCCCAACTCCATAGTCGATGTTCAGGCCATTAAAGCCATTAAGTCTGAAATACCCGGTAACGATAAATGTGTAGACTGCGATAGTTCGAGCCCCCTTTGGGCTAGTATTAATTTAGGAGTTTTAATGTGTATCGAGTGCTCGGGGGTTCATAGAAAACTAGGATCTCATATCTCCCGGGTAAGGTCCTTAGATTTGGACGAATGGCCTCCTGGACATCTAGCAGTCATGCTAGGTAACGGTAACGCTCTAGCTAACTCCAATTGGGAAGGCAATCTCCGAGGGTGGAGAAAGCCTGAGCCCAATTCCTCTCAAGAGGAAAAAGAACAATTTATTATGGCTAAATATAGTCGCAAAGAGTTTCTATCTCATTTACCTCCTAATCTGTCTCCAGCAGCCAGTCTAGTCGAAGCTATATGCAGGTAAATTCTAAATCTTTTAAACACTTATTCTCAAAGAAATTAATTAACAAACCCTTCTTTTAGATCTGATATGAAAGGTGTCACCTTAGCATTAGCTCATGCGTCTCAAGAAGACGTTAATCTTCCAATCAGTCCAAGAGACAATCGCAGTCCTTTACATTTAGCATCATCCTTAGGCAATTTGGCCATTGCCCAGCTACTCATTTGGGTAAGTTTTTATTTTCTTATCCTTTTTTTCTTTATTAATTCATGTTTGTATATATTACTTCTGCCCCATTTTAGTCAAATGCCAATGTCAAGTGTATAGATCATGAAGGTCGGAGTTGCATTTCATACGCGAGGAATTCCTGCTCGCAAGAACTCGTAGAGCTGTTACTTAATAATGGATGTCCAGATGTAACATTAAGTGGAACTCTTCCGAGAAGGAAAAACTCCGTTTCATCGAGGAAAAATGATGTTTTTGATAAAATCACTTCATCCGTCCTATAAGAAATGAAATGAAAACTTGGAATCTTTACTATTGAAAGCAATATCAGAAGAAGAAAAAAAACGACAGCCAAAACTGATGTGTGAATGATTTAGAAAGATATACTAAGTTCTTGTCATCTCTAGTAATAACAAGCCTGTCTGATTTACTCCTTAAGAAAATCGCGTTTGTCTTTACCCAATTTTCCTTATTGTTTCTTTTTTCCCCCTTATTTATTTATCTTATATATTCTTATTCTTATCAATTGTCCTTCCTAAATTCTGTTATAGATTTCATAATAATATTATCAATAATAATGAGTTGTAAGACTTGATATAAAATATATTATTACAAATATAAAAAAATTGAAACAAAGAAAGATATTATCAAAAGAAAGTTACAAAAAAAGTTCTGTATGTTATTTAACGAAAAAAATAAAAAATAGATAAATCATTATAATAAAAGAATAATTATACTGTTATCCAAATTTACTTGTGTCGTCGTCAAATGCCCTTTATTCACTTTTAGAAAGGATTATAGAGTAAAATATCGATGATCATAAGTCTTTATTCAATCACATTCTATGAAAATCCACCATTTTATAATTTGAAAGCAGTTCTGTAAGTAGACGACTTGGCTATATCCAAGGAAGGGTAGGGTACAATTAAAACAACAACTACCCTTGATCTAGAGCAGGAATACAGGATATGTAGGGGTCAGAATGCTATTATATTAAGTGAGAAGTAGGGACTCCCAAGTGGCCTCACTTAGTTACGCAGGTAAATGATACTAGTTGGGGGGGGGGGGCATGGACTCCAATTTTTTTTTTTTTTTTTAAAGTTTAAGCTAATTTATGTAAAGGGAATGTTTCATTTGACTAGTTTAACCGGAAATAGAATGCCACTTCTTCAAAGAGGGAGTTATCATTTGAGCCAATCTAGGGGGTTAATTTTTATTATTATTATTCTCTTGGTACCGTCAAACTTCTACGTCTCCAAATATATGTACCTCATATTAAAATCTGTTTGAATGAATGAACAGTGTTGTCCATTCACTATCTGGGAAAAAGTCAATTTTGATGCAAAGACTCCTCTCAATCCGGTAATTATAATTACAAGATCGTATTTTTGGGATTAAGAAGTGTACGTTCTTTTTGAGATTGTTGGATAAATACTTGCGGTCCAAAGAGGATGGAATAATTATAATTAATTTGACTGCAAGGGATTCAAATTGAATTTAAATATATATATATATGCATATTATCTGAATACAAATTGTAAAATGTCATTCAGAGCTCTTTATGCATGAGCTTTCTAAGGGGGTTAAAAATACTACAAACTTTTACTTATAATTCTGAGTCGTATAACATGAATCAAATCGAGATTTTACTGAAAAGGGATCCATAGATCGTGTGAAAAACAAATAAACAGTAACTGTACTAAATCCTGAGAGGCTAATTACATTTGTATTTGTCCAAACTCTCTCTCTCTCTCTCTCTTAGTCCTAGAATGAGTAGGTGGCGAGTTCATTCATCAATTGGAAGATAAATGATGTGATGTTTTGTCAGTTGTAGAATCATTAATTTTTGTTTTTTCGTTAACCTGTTATTTATTAATGTGAGGTTATTTCATGGTGTGATGAGGATTCCTGGTCCCTCAGTTTTTCACTTCTATAACAATAATAATAATTGATATTCTGTGTTTTAAAGTTTGACCAATGTGTGGTATAGAAAAAAGAGAACTAAAAAGACAAAACAAAACAGACTCTTTGTGTATGTAAATGTGTAAATGTACATTATACATACATGCACAAATGGCTGGCCATACCCCATATTATTATTATTATTATTTTAAACGTTAAAATCTATAGCAGAGATAAGGCATCAACAACAACACATCTTTGAAAAATTATATTTTAAATATTTAACTGAGTGGAACAAAAAATAAAAACAATAAATGAAAACATTCAAAAAACTTAATTTTGACCATTGTATTTCTAGTATTTCTATAAGAAACAGCTTTTTCTCCTTTAAGTGAGTCATCATCACACGGAGCATTTTCATGTCCTTTCTTTCTTACTTACTTACTTTTTTAGGCATTAAGCAGTCTACTATTTACTTTACTAAATTGTACATTTAATAAAAATATGAATTGCTCTAAGCATATATTTCATAAGGAGTACCTTGTGGGAAAGGACGAATATTTAGCATAGTGACGTAGATCATCCATTTTTTTTATATTTTTTACAGCCGATAAGAGATTCCTTTATAGCTAGATTATTTAGGTACCAGTGTAGCCAAACTTTTGAATTGTGTAAGGGACAATAGGGGGCAGTGATACAGTGCGAATTTATGAATAGGGAGCTATACTTTTTAGGCTTTACTTGTATGGTTGTAAGAAACAGACATTAGCGAACCTAAATTTGGCGCACTCTCTATCCAAAATCCTCAAATTCTGCGTTTGGGGAGTTTTTGTATTGTGAAATTAAATTTAAGATCTTCAATTGAAAATGAATGTATTTATTTAATAAGGTTAATAAACAACACCTTTATTCAGGTCAAAAGTTAATTATTTTTACAACTACAGTGGTGGCATAGGAATTACAAGAGTTCGGGCTCCATCAATATTAAAATTTAAAAGATATTGGGTCATTATTTTTGTTATCTACAATATTCAAAGAAGACAAAATATTTTGGAAATTTTATATATAAATATGTGAGAATGATTTATTTAGTCAGTTATGTTTTTTTTCGAATTTTATATTGGCTTGATTGATTCGTATTTCCTTTTTGTTAAATTGATATTAATAAATTTAGAAAATAGAATAAATAATTAAATTTCATATAAATTTCTAATTTGAAACTCTTTACTTCAAAATTTCCAGTACTATAGATTGTCAAAGTTTTATATTGGGTCAACTTAAAAACAATCCTATTAGATCCAATGCTTTGAGAATGTAAAAGTATTTACAACTAGAAATAATCAACTATAAAATGGATCGAAATTAAATGCTGTTAGATGTATGCTATTTTTAAATGAATAATTTCATTTCATTTTTACTTTTATAAGTAAACACTAACTGTTATTTTATTATGTATCGTTTATTTAAAATCCTCAGACAAATTATCTGATTTACGAATCCTATTATTCTAATTTCTATTACTACAGTTGAAATTTCTTGGATAATTTTGACAAACATAAAAAACACAGTCAAAGTACAATTCAAAAATATGTAGATAACAAACACCAACAAAAATTTACATTAAAGCAACAAACAATTTGTCAAGTCTTCTTAAATTTTACAAAAAAATTCCTTGACTTTTAATTCCATTCTTCAGATAATTTTGAACAACATTTGACGGATCTTGGGTTATTATGAATGGTCAAAGGAGAACAATATTCTAGATCTAGGCTCCTTCAATATGAAATTACCTCTGAAATCCCCCCTCAATAATGTCATTTGCCCCCTCTAAAGTACTTGCTCCAGTACTTTCATTTGCATTATTTAAATTTTTAGTTAACTTAATAAATGATGCTGTGGGGTCACCGTATTTCGATTTCCTCAAAGATTTAAAAAATTTTAAATCAATGTTCAAAATTATGCCAACTTTATTCATGTCAAAGTGTAGACTTATTACTCAAAGAAAAACCATCTCTCCCTTCAAGAGTTCAGATTTTGAATGGAAAATTTAATTTTGTTTCTTTGGGTTTTGTTTTTATACGAAAATATCATAATTAGATATTTTATCAATTTTGAGACTATGTTTGATTAAGTATGGAGTTATTAGCCCTCAAAGTTTAAACACATTTATACCATTTATATCTGAGTTAATTGTGCTTTATAAACCATGTTGAAGATATCATATGATTTGTTTTACAAAATCACATGTATCTTATATTATTCATTTCTAATTTTTGTTTTTCAAAAACTCAAGACAAATTCTAAAGTCTGATTTTGAGATTTTTAAAAATAATTAATTTCTTTTTCTTTTTTGGCTCTGAACCGCAATACAAGACAAAATTTTAAGCTCATTTTGCTTCAATACATTTTATTCATGGGATCGACCATTTCGTAACAAAAATGGAAAATTGGGCTTGACCATTTTAATTTTGGGTATCTTAGTACTCCAAAAATGTATAATACACGTATGTTTATTAATGAAAGTTAGGAGGAGATCCTTATGGATTTTTTTCGTATACTTCTTTATATATATTTAGATAAAGGATAGCTCAAATCTCGATAAAAAATCCTTGAATTTATTAAACAGTTCACGGATATGATATTAAAAGAGGGCATATTCGGCTAACAGAGGACTGTTGTTCCCTTCATTTTTTGTCATGATTTTGAAGAAATGTGAAAAGAAGTTAATAAAATGAGGGCAAAAATCTAAATGCTGGACTTTATGAAAACCATATAATCCGATCTCGTGTACTTGATCATAGTAATTATAATTTTAGAAGCAGGAAAGAATTGTTACATAAAAATAAAACGGAACATTTTGATAAAAGGAGTTAACAAAAACTCTCTTTATAGAATTTGGAATTAATGAGTTTGGAAAATACACTCTATAGGACCTACTGACTTAGTTAAATTATATTGTCTTCTTTGAACTAGGTTCACATACAACTAATATGTTAAATGTGCCAATATATATAAAGAGAAAGAAAGAGACTTTGACGTGTGCACTTACTTTTTTTTCTTTTGTATTAGTCGTCTTGGGGTTTCCTTTTCTACTAGCTATAGATAGAAGATATTCTTCTTTAGAAATTGAGTAAATAGCTTTTTTTAAACTTCATGTCTTCAAAGAAACTTTAATTTCTTTGTTTAATTGAAGTAAAAAAAAAGCCGTGTTATTGCTATTATCATTTCACTAAAGAATCCTTACACTTTGTTTAATGAACCAAGACAATGTCTACTCAATAACTGGGTAAGATAGAGTCCTATGGAATGGAATATCCAAAAAAGGCTTTGTTAGGTTTTAAAGCTTTTGGCATTTTTGATGAGGTTTTTTTTTTTTTTTTAGTGACTTTTTAGTGAGTGACTGATGTTTATATATATATATATATATATATATAGATAATTTATGACTTTAAATATAATATTAAAAAATGGATAATTACTATTATTTTTGTTCTTTCTCCATTGAGATGAGAGACTAATTAGGGTGATGATGATGATTATTATTATTATTAAACGTAGTTAAAGAGAATATTTTGGGTTTGTGTGTAATTATGATGAGCATTTATCTATGTGGATCTTGAGGCGTTTCTTCATAATTATGTAATGCCTTAATGATCTTACTACTTACTTTAAGAGGGAGTGAAACATCAAACAAGACTCTCTTTGGAGTCTCAAGAGACCTGTTTCTTCAACTTTCCTTTCCTACAAAAAGGAAGCAAATAAACAAGTAAGTAAGGTTGTACATAAGAGCAAGAGGGTTTCCATGGTGACACTACCTTGATCAAGGATGTTTATTTCTACTTTGTAGACTTAGTATTGAATCATGATACGAAAAAAGAAGAGTGGAGGATCTTCAAATCGTAAGAAAACTTCTTCCCGGACTCCCTCCCCAACAAAAGAACCCAAAGAGCTCAGCATTGAGGACCTAAAAAAAGAGATTGGGAACGAGCAAAAGGTAAAGAACACATTAGAATGGTCTAATATGGAGCTTGAGCGCTCAGTGACAGCAATGGAGAGGAATGTGCTGCAATTGGAGGGAGGAAATTTGAGCATTGATGACTCGGAGGAGAAGCAAAAATATGAGAATCAGAAGCATTTAAATGTTCAGCTCCAGGAGCAGAAAAAGTGGTTAGAGCATGAGCTAGAACAGGTACGTATGTGGAGAGAAAAATCATGAGCATATGTTATGCCTTGAGCTAGAAGTGGGTCATTATTGGATCATTGTCCTCTAGAAATAAGAGGGAACAAAGAGAATCGAAAGATTCTTTTTCTGACTTTCTCAAATGTAGAGTCTGTGTATCTCAATCATGCAGCATATAGCGTTTATATAAGTAAATGCCTAAGATAACTACGTTGTTGATAAGAGGAATGAATATATGTGTTAATATCATGTACATATATATATATATATATATATATATTCCCAGTTCTTGAGAAACGAATAAAATGGAAAGTAGAGTGAGGGAAATTTTCATTTGAATCATGAAAGATTCCACAAAGTAAAATAAAAGTATAAAACATCTATTTATCCTACTTCGAAGGAAAAATTACCAAATTACATACATATTATATAAGTCCATCTTTTAAATGTCAATAGACGTACAAAATATATTGATTCAAGGCAATTGAGTGATGAATGAAGAAAAAGCAACAGAATATATTTTTAGCTTATAATAAATATAATATATGTAATAAGGAGTGTTCAACATACAGTTAGTTAGTTAGTTACTATGAATTCCGTCCCTGGTCTAAAATGAGAGGTTGTGTGATTTAGGAGAAAAGTTTCGATGTGAGAATGGATGGATGTGAAATTATAACTCTGCTATTCTTTAAAATTAGAAACAAATCCCTTTTCATCACTAATTTAAAAATGCCACAAGAATTAAACATTAATCGATCGATACACAAACTTCATTTCACGTCTATTTTATTTAGATTAAGCTTAAGATACAAAACGACAAGCTCCATCCTCTTCCTGAATCCTTTGCTTTAGACTGGGATACTCTTTCAGAGACGGAGCTCAAGCGTCTCGTCATGGAATTGGAGAAAACAAAGAATGATATCATATCAGATTTAAGAGAAGTGGAATGGAAAATGGACAAGGAAGGACGGGATTTTCATCACTATGATGATTTTGTTCAATCCTACTTTGCTGAAATAAAAAATTTAAACAGAACCATTGATACGCTCATTCAAAAAGGCTTACTCCCAACTGACTATCATTGGAAGAATGGGAGCACAATTGTAAGTTGCATAGTCATTCGGAACTCCTTGTAAATGTACACGACTCACTGATAATAATTCATTAACTATATATATATATATCTATATCTATATAAATTGCTGATACGTATCTACTACGTATGAGTAGTTAAAATGAATGAATTGAATTCGTATTTTTATTTTTAGACAACTTTAATTGGAGAACAAATGATCAAAACAAAGGCTCCAGGGAATCGCAAAGTCTCTTCCAATGCTCTAAGCCCCCCATTAGGGAAAAGAAAAATATCTGCGTATGAACAAGCTCAGAAGGCCAAATTAATTGATTTTAATTCTTCAACAGAATCTTCGGCACGAAATTCTGCACGAACAAGAAGTATGGATCCAAAATTAGGACCCATTCGTAAAACTGCAACTGTGCGTAATTTACCTAAAATCAATGGTGGTGTTTCAGGAGCGTCGTCCAACTTAACTGCAAACTTAAATTCAGCTCTATCAAGCTTATCCGAAAAAGATCCTCCTCTTCCCAGTGTAGGAAGCCAAAAACGACACTCTGCGACCAAAGTAGAATTGGACACTGTTGCTGAGTCCCTTAAGGAAGACATAGAGGAGAACTAGGCTCATTTAGATGTATTTATTGATGTAGAGTTAAGTGCAATTAAATAATATTTATTCATATCTAACTGAAATATTTAGCTTCATTAGATTCATTCATAGAAATGAGAAGCACTGTCCATTTCGCATTAGTCTGAAAAAGATCGATTATGGATAGTAGTGATGCCGACGCATCTCTATAGTATAGTGTTGCCCATATGAAGTGTATTTCAAAAAATTACTTATCTAAATCAATTTAGGAAAAACCTTAAAAAACTGTTTTTTGTGCTGAGGAAGGGAATTATCATTTCTACTCGTTAAGACAGGGCATGAAAAAAAGGTTGAGAAATACTGCCAAAGATCGTTATTACTGTCAAAAAAAAAGGGAGAGGATGAAAGTCAAAAAAAAAAGGAAGACGGATAGTAGGTTGAGTGAGTGAATTTATGTCAGGAAGCCGGTTGTTGGGCGTAGCAGACGATCTAAATAATTTATTAAAGATATATATATTTTTTTGAAAAAAAAGAGA